>VYZP01074729.1:0-32734 GCA_013400635.1 Hypocryptadius cinnamomeus
CTATTTTTCACTATTGCAACAAAGAACAAATGGGGGTTCATTCCTTCTGCAGCACTCAGCAATGCTAAGACAGTGTTCTGAATTTTCCGTGTAAATGCATGTGCTAAATGCTGACCTCCATTGGAAAAAGAAGAGAGTTTTATTCCCCTGGACTGTAGAGTTGACGCAGCTGGAGTTTTTAAAAGGTGCCATTAGCAGGCATAGGACACCTCAGTTTTTAAATCAAATCTTGATCTGAATGTCAGAGAAAGATGCAAAGCTCCATTACTCAGAGCTGTGCAGTTGTCCTTTGATCTATCACTGGTGATTTAATACAGAGCTTTGCTGGCTGTGGTGAATTTTTTCTATTGCTGTTTCTGTTCTAAATGGCTTCTTGTTTCTGAGTGTTATATGTATTTTGGTAGAGCTCTCCCTGAACTATAGGGCTGTATAGAGCAAATTCAATGAGAGCAGAGAGCTGATTTTCTAACATAATAATTGCAGCTGAAGTTAAGTGAAAGCTTCCATAACAATGCAGCAGCAATACTTCCTTATTCACTTCTCAAAGAGAGAAAACAAAAGCATGACTAATTTTGACCTGGATGCTCTTCACTTCTGACTGAATCATGCACCAATATATAGAAGAGGCTTTAAAACAGCCCTCAGCAATGGTGCTGGTGAGGAACTTCCACTGCTTACTGCATGGCAACTTGAAAAAGCAGCTCCCTGATATTACTGTTCCATGTCCCATTTCACATCGCATTTACGCGCAGTTGGGGAAGTCACGCTCACCACAGTTCCTAGTGGCAATTGAGCCCTTGACTTCTGGAAGGGCAGATTGCATTTTTCATCCTTCCTGACCCTTTGCAGCCCATGAGAATTTTACTTAGAGAAGGTCCTAGAAAGGTCAAAATTGTTCCAGGCTCAGATGTATTTGTGCCAGTGCTTGACTGCTCAGGTCATGGACAAGCTGCAGGACAGTGTTGCAGACTGGGGCCAAATACCATGGACAGTGTCAACATCAGCGACTACCCAACTCATTGCTGTACACTTGGGCTATGCCTATCCTTTCCTATGTTTCCCCTCCACCAGTCTTCAAATCCTTCCTCTTGCTTCACACATTGGAAAAAAAAAATCTGAAGTAAATAATGGAAGAAGAGGCAGGCAAATATCAGCCTGGAAAGCAGTAGGGAATTTTTAAATATCCAAGCTGAAGGACTGTGCAAGAACCAGTTTAAAATAAAAAAAAACATGCAGATAGATCAGGAATACACTTCTNTATGCAGATAGATCAGGAATACACTTCTGGCTTCTGCTGCTAAGTGCTGATTTAGAAAATGGACATTACAGTTACCAATGTTTTTTCAGCAGGTTCAGACAGGGCTGAAAGAAGCCCAGAACCTCAGACACCTGGGAATACTCTGCTTTTGAATAACCTAAAACCATAATTTTTTCCTGTTAATTGTTCATAGAATTAACATTAAAAATAGCAGATAGAGGCTAATCATAAAGCAAAGTTGCCTTTAGGAAGTGCAGTCTGTGGTGCCTGCTGTGGTGTGGAAGGAGTAGGGTCTTTCCTGGGTAGATGCATGGAGCTGAGTCCTTTTGGACTGAGTAGGATGCATCTAACAAGACCAGGGAGCTCTGGGAACCTCCCAACCATCTTCCAAGGCACAGTAACTGAGTTAGTCTTCTCTAAGAGGTGGTGGCTCTGCGTGTTGGCACAAAGCTGAGCGCAGACTCAAAGCAGCTTTGGCAATCACAGATGGCACAGAGATGGGCAATGCTGTCGGTGAGACCTGCCCAGCTCTGTGGCCCAAAAATCATATCTTTGTAGAAAAATGTGGTCTTCCTCTTGTGTAAAACTTAAACAAGAATCAGACATTGCCATCTACAAGGCACAATAAGGCGCAAGCTGAAATACACAGACCTTAGGAAGGAAACATTTTGGTTGCTTGAGAAAAATGCCACCCTACTATGAACCACTTTCAGTGGGCTGGAGTGAGAATGCCATGGTGCACAGAGCTCCTGCTTCTTCCACTTTTTGCCTTCTTATAATTTCCTCAGTCACATGTGGAGAGTCACCTTGTACAGCTTTAATTTCTTGTGTTTATGTCCACATCTGCTTTGAAGCCCCTGTGAACCCAGTGCTTCATCCCCCTGAGTGTATTACCTCTCTGAATTCCTCTACTTCCTGCATCCATTCAGGCGCACAGTTTCCAAAGGCCTGGGGGTCTTTTGGTTTGGATGTCCCACAAGCTATAATGACAGATGGGGCATTTGTAACTAGAAGAGCAGGATTTTCATTACTATCTTATTTTGCCTTGAATATAGAAAGGATTTTTTTTTTTAAACAGAGTTTTAATGTTGTGTTCCAGACAAACCACTGAGTACTTTGATAAGACATTCCAGTAACAGTGTCCCATTGGCATTGAAAATGTCACTTCCTGCACTTCCTTCATAGCTTAAATTAAAAATATTGATCACCTACTATGAGAAGTAAACCACCTACATCTTACTAATCTAATTAAAAACAAAATCAAAGTAGGCTTGAAGAATTCAATCTTACTGAACTGACGGAAATTTCTCATAAACTATCTACAGCCACAGGCTGTTGAAGTGCTAAATCCTAAGCTTTTGAGGACATTAATGTCTAGTTCTACAAGTTCAAAGCAGATTTTATTTTGAAGTTCATTTCAAGAGCTGGGTCATTTAAAATTGAGAACTTACTAGGAGCTGAGGGAAGAATATACAGCACACTTTCCTCCTATGCTGCATGACTAAGATGATAAGGAAGTATATTTCCAATCTAAAGTCTTGAAAGATGGATTGACTGGAATTGCTTAGTTAACATATGTAATTTTCCTTGTAGAATAAGTTGATTAATTTTAAAAGCAAAATATTTTGATTACTTCATAGATATCAAATTGCTGTTTAGNTGATTACTTCATAGATATCAAATTGCATATAAATTGTATGAAGAAATAATGTTTAGGAGAATAATTTTACAAAAAAAAAAGCTTATATTATTTAAATTAAAAATTGAAATATATATTTGAAAGTTTAAAAATTATTACAGCAATTTTTGGCATTTATACTTGTTTCTTTTTCAGTCATGGTTTAAAATGAATTGAATTTAATTGAATCACCTTGAATGTCCCATCTATTTGCTCTCAGCTAGCTCATAACTGAGCCTAGGCTTCGGAAATATGTACACTCATTGCAGGTGAACCACTTATGGCAGACAGAACTTTCCAAATGTCCCTTCCTCTTCAACCCCTTTTCCTCTGGAATAATTTATGAGATGTGTTGATTTTTTTTTTATTTTTCTATCTTAAAAAAATTGCTCTTGTTCCCCCTCCAATTAATTTTAAATCCTTTCTTTCATGGATTGCTACCCAGTATTTAAGAGGCACCAAAACTCCACGTTCTCTCTGAATGTTCTAAGTGAGTCTTCATTTTTGTCAGCAAATAAAGGGTTTGGGTATTTCTGCAACACAGTGTAGATTGCTAAGAAACTGAGTTTAAAAAGGAAGAATCAGGTCATGAATCATTATTCTACTTAACTTTTTAAGTCTTATCTCAAAAGCTACTGTACTATGTTTTTAATCCTCTAGGAATCACTGTTTGTTAACCATAAATTGTCCTTATATTTGTAAGATTTTCACTAAACATAAAGTGCCTCTTTTTTTTCTTTTGGCATAATCTTTCCCTCCTTGATTTCCGTCTTTCAAAACATAACCAAAATGACCTAAGTATTCACATCTATTATGTGATTCATTATCCATCTACTGCTAAGATTTTTTTCTGAATGACTAAAGCACCCATAGGTATTTAAGATATATATAACTGGAGGTGTCAGTTATGGCCATTTAATAATATACATGCCCTCCTCCTCTTCATAGATAAACAACTGAAAGCCACTAGCCTAAATTAAGATTTTCTTCCATCTAATCCCACTCCTGCAGGTACAATTATGCTTTATAGCTGGCTTGCCAAAACCTAGCACAGAACATGCTGCCATAGCATTATACCTGTTTATCCAATGAGAATTTTCAATCCTTTTTGTATAATCTATCATTTTTATAGATTCACTGGGAGGACGGGGAGGAAGCTAACATTAGATTTTGGAAAGAAAAATAGTTAGCAGTCTGTTAGATACCTATATCCAAAATGTAACTAAAATTTACTGCATGGTTAAAAAGTCCCTCTTTCTACTAAAACTTGTAACTGATGAAGTCCAGGTTGCTGGTTAAAGTGAGAAGACAAGTGTATGAGATCATCCTGATGGGAAACGGGCAAAAACTGGAGCACAGAAAGTTCCACCTGAGCTTGAGGAAGAACTTCTTTACTGTGTGGGTTACCATGCTGTGGAACAGATTGCCCAGAGAGGTTGTGGAGTCTCCCTCACTGGAGATACTCAGTCCTCTGCCATGGGCTCTAGGATGACCCTGCTTGAGCAGGGAGGTTGGGCCAAACGAGCCACCGTGGTCCCTTCCAACCTGACCCATTCTGTGATTCTGTGAATAGAGTATACATTAAGATACATTCATGTTGGGCTGTGCAAAGAATGCCCAGCTGGAGAGAAAACACGTGCCTGCATTTGTCAGGGGTCATGTCAGACAGTTCCTGTTAAGTGCTTTGGGAAACTTCTCTTTAACTTGGTCTGTTGGCCTGAATCCAAGCAACAGACTTAGTACGGATTTGGGCAAGAGAAAAAGGAGAAGCAAAGGAGTAAAGGAATGAGCCTAATTCTTCCACAGAAAATATTGAAGGAGACAAGTAGAACTAGATGTAAACAAAAACATTTGAGACAGGAGATTTTTTAAATTAATTATCTTCTTTAAATATCAGATATGTAGATACCAGATCTTCACTTCCATGAGCCATGTTTTTAGTGTACACTCCAAGAAATTACAGTACAAAGCCTCAAATGGAAAATTTGTTCAATTTCTGGGCCACAAAGCCTTCAGAAAAGTTCCTAGTTCTCCCACTGAACTCACGCACAATTTGCTGATTTTTTTATACTGTATGAGGCACTTGAACATACAAATGCTAGCAGGACTAAACAACAGATATTGATGTAAATAGCCATTTACAGTGCTGTTTTGGTTCAAGCAGGTCTAATGTGGCTTACAGCAATGACCGAAGAATTTCTAAGGAGCTACAGGAAAGTCTAACTCATCGGGACAATATCTGCTGGCTTTTTTGTTTCTATTTAAAAACAAAATTGTATAAGAATAAACCACCCAAACCCAAGACAAGGGAAATGTCTATCTCTAAATCTGTTTGCAACATTTCTAATATTGTCTTCTCATGTTTTTTGACTTACAGCAATGCATATCAACATAACAGTTGCAAGCCAGGTAAAATCCCTGATCTTCCCAAGGCCACCTGCCTTTCCAAAAAAAAGTCCATCCTCTGACCCAAGCAGCTGCACAAGGGATCACCAGTTGCTGAGGGACAGCCAGCAGATGCATGCCTTGGGTCACACACAGCAAGCCCATGCACTGCGTCTTTTCACAAAGTTCTTCTGAAATGGAAATAGGCAAAAAAGAAGGTGAAAAAAAGTAGGTTTTCTTCAGCAGTTCTTTAGCAATCATGAATCACCTTGGTCACCAGTTTTACAGCAGCTGCAGTGTATGAAGCTAGTGTGTTTGTTCATGTCACTACCACGTACCTGCACTGTGAGAACTACATGCTTTGCACTGGTTAAATTATGTCAGATTTTTTCCAGAAGACAGACAATTCTGTTTGTAGCATGCAAAGTGAGTAAGCTTCCATACTATACATAACCGGGCATCCTTAAAAAAGACTTACTGTCTTCAAGTCAACAAAAACCTCCTCAGACATCAGAGACTATAACTATGTTGCTATGTGAGTTTATTCTCCTATATTAAATGCTACTGATTTTCCTATTTGTTCCACACTTTCATTCACATAAGAGGAATTGCTTCATTTTGCCAGCTAATCTTTATGGCAGAAAGCAGTTTAATTCATTCAGGAGTAACAAGTCAAAAAACTCTGTATTCTGTATTCAGAAATCTATAGAGAGATTAGATCCCATTATATTTTAATAATTAATCCTGATGGCCACACATTTCTGAAAGCCAAAGTAATATATGCATAAGAGCACCAAAAGAAAAAAAACAAACAAAACACAAAAGAAACAAAACAAAAACAAAAAAGCCCAAACAAATAAACAAAAAAACCCCACCAACCAAAAGCTACAACCAGCAAAAACCCCTCACCATTTATCGATCTGTGTACTAGTGGGCCATAAATTATGAAATGCTAAAACTGTAGAATTTTATGAAAACACACAAACCTCCCTATGAATAGGATAGGAAAAAAAATGGATAAGATGAAAAGTAACAAACATTGAAAATAAGCCAGCTTATGTTTGGTTGAAAATTAGCAATATTGTGTGACCACTGGAAAAACAGTATGTGGATGTTTTTTCAAGGTAGTAGGAGTGTCTCAGGTGATTTATAGAAAGTCGTAGGTAGTCTTTGATTGCTAAAAGCTGTGGAATTCCAGACTCGAGGTGGGCAGCACAAACACACAGACATAGAGTAGCTCTGACCAGGTATGCTCAGATGCTTGCTCTGTTCAGTTCTTGCTGCACCGAACCTGCCACAAAGGCTCAGTGTTGGGGTGAGAGGCATGCATTAAGTGGCAGACTGCTAAAAAAAGAGCTGCTGAATTTACTTGTTCTCTGGACTGGACTGCCCTCTTTATGGCACAGTTTATTTTGGCTGGCTGAGAAGCCTTCAGCAACACCGACTGAAAGGGATGGAGTGGTTGAGCACACTCAGAGTGTGCTTGAACTTTATTGTGAAAAAAAACTAAGTAGGAGGAAGTTTTGCTGCCTTTTTTCATTTATTTTTTTTTAATACTGCTAATAAGATCTTGTTAATAAGAATGAGAAAGTTTGTACCATCCACAATTGCCAAACTACTGCTGCCACCCCTCTGCTATTGTTAAGAATAGAGAATTAGAGAATCTCTTTTAATGCTGAAGCAGAGTCTATGCTAAGTGACACTGGCAATCAGCTGCACTCACAGGTGAAGAAAGAAAGATGAACAATGTCACTGTTTTTAAATATGCACATACCAAACATACAGAAAAAAACTACCCAATATGGCATTTCCAAAGCCAGTGGCAATGCTCCAGCAGCAGGGAGAGGTGGGTGTTAAGTCAGAATAAAGTATACTCATTAATAGCTTTTGAACAGAACAGAAAGAACTGAAAAATTCTTGGTAATTTGTTCACACTAACAATTTCAGCTTTGCTTCTCAATAATACACATATCTCCACTTCAAGTGCTGTATGAAAGTGCATAAGGAAAGCAAGTACTGCAAAAGTCCATTTTCCATACCTTCCTACTCCAGAAACAACCTCTCCACCACAAGTCTGCTAGTAGTAAAGTGTGAAGAAATCTGGGCACTAACTAGCTTTCATTGTAGTAGCTGATTTTAACTGACCTCTCTTAGGTTTGTGGAGGAGGGCACTCTTGATATACCATTATCCAGCCCAGATTTGACAAAGCATTCCTGGAGGAAGTACTGTTGGACCATCTACCAGCTGCACGACAATATTTTCAAAAAACTCCTCATTGCATGGCACTGCAAATCCCATGCAAAGCAATTTCAACAAACTGTAAACAGCCTTACCAAAAATTAAAAGAGAGGGACATGGAGGTTCAAATTAATGTTAAACCTTTAAATTGTGCAGCTCACAGACATCAGAGTAAATCTGGATAGAGCAATGTGAATGAACTATTTGCATGTGGTGCCATGACTTCGCAGGCAAACAAATGATAAAATACAACCTAAAGAGCTCTGTATTCAGCTGGCATTGTAGGTGGAAAACTATTTCCCCTTGGTTCTTTCTTTTTCGGATACCTCCCTTAGAATCACCTTCTGAGTTATACAGCTTACAGATGCAGCCGTTTTGTACCAAAATATAACACTACAAAGCTGGAGACTCCATCAGATTCTGCATCTGCTGGCATGGAGATAGTCAGGCAGTTTGGCCAGCCTTATATTGACCCCATTTGAGTTAACGTGGTCTGACTGCTTGTCTGCCAAGTCTTGCAGTCATAAGCCTTCATTCTTCAAGTTTTTACATGACACCAGGCTGAGTGATGCTGATGACAAGCCTGAGGAATAGGATGCCATCCAGAGTGATGGACACTGTCCTGAGCCATCAAGAAGTAAGAATGTATGAACATCAGGAGGTTGAACAAGGCCAAGTGCAAGGTCCTTGGCCAAGTATGGTCCTCCAACCAAGGGGGTTGGAGCAAGCCCCAGTATCATTACAGGCTGGGAGGTGGGGGGATTGAGACCAGCCCTGTCAGGAAGGACTTGGTGGGACTTGTTGTTTAAAGACTGCACATGACCTGGTGACAGTCACTCACAACCCAGAAGGTCAAACGTGTCCTGGGCTGTATCCAAAGCAGCATGGCCAGCAAGGTGAGGGAGGGGATTCTGCCCTTCTGTTCTGTGCTGGTGAAGCACCAGCTGGAGCACTGCATCCAGATCTGGAGTTCTTAGCACAGGAAACATATTGACCTGTTATAGTGGGTCTGGAGAACCAGAAAGATGATCAGAGGGACAGAGTATATCTCCTGTGAAGACAGAGAGAGTTGGAGTTGTTCAGACTGGTGAAGCAAAGGCTCTGGGGAGACTTTTGTGTGGAATTTTCAGTACTTAATGGGGCTCATAATAAAGATGGGGACAGTTTAATAGGGTCTCTTGCAGTGGGACAAGGGATAATGGTTTTTTTAAAAAGTGATCAGGTTCTGATTAGATACAAGGAAGAGATTTTTTGCAATAACAGTGCTGAAACCATTCTGTTTAACATCTTCATTCATTATCAGGATGAGGGGACTGAGTCTGCCACAGCAAATTAGCAGATGACACCAAGCTGAGTGTGAGTGTTGATCTGCTGGAGGGTAGGAGGGCTCTGCAGAGAGACCCAGACAGGGTGGATAGATGGGCTGAGTCCAACAATCTGAGGTTTAACAAGACCAAATGCCTGGTCACTTTGGCCACAGCAATCCCCTGCAGTGCTACAGGCTGGGGCCAGTGTGGCTGGACAGTGGCCAGGCAGAAAGGGACCTGGGGGTGCTGGTGACAGCAGCTGAACATGAGCCAGGCTGTGCCCAGGTGGCCAAGAAGGCCAATGGCATCCTGGCCTGGATCAGCAATGGTGTGGCCAGCAGGGCCAGGGCAGGGATTGTCCCCCTGTACTGGGCACTGGTGAGGCCACACCTCGAGTGCTGTGTTCAGTTCTGGGTCCCTCAGTTTATAGGGAGAATGTTGAGGGGCTGGAGCATGTCCTGTGAAGGGCAGCAAGGCTGGTGAAGGGTCTGGAGCACAAGTCCTGTGAGGAGCGGCTGGGGGAGCTGGGATTGCTTATCCTGGAGAAAAGGAGGCTCAGGGGAGACCTTATGAATCCGTACACCTGCCTGAAAGGACGGTGCAGTCATGTGGGAGTCAGTCTCTTTTCCCAGACAACTAGTGACAGAATGAGAAGCCACAGGCTTAAGCTGAGCCAGGGGAAGTTAAGGCTAGACACCAGAAAAAAATTCTTCACTGAAAGAGTGATTGGGCACTGTAACTGTCTGCCCAAGGAGGTGGTGGAGGCACCATCCCTATACTTGTTTAAAAAAAGACTGGACATGTCACTCAGTACCATGGTCTTGTTGATGAGCTGGTGCTCAGCCATAGGTTGGACTTGATGATCTCAAAGGTCTTTTCCAACCTACTTAATTCTGTGATTCTGTGATTCTGTGATTCTGAAACACTGGAGCAGGTTGCTCAGAGAGGTGATAGATGCCCCAACCCTGGAGCTCATTCAAGGTCAGATTCAAAGTAGCTCTGAACAAAGTGATCTAGATGAAACTGTCCCTACCCATGGCAGGAGTGTAGGACTAGATGACCTTTAAAGGCCCCTTCCAACCCAAAATATTCTGAGATTCTATTATTCTGTGAAAATACTTGCTGGATCCTGCTTCAGATAAAAATCTTCCATCTCTCTTAAGGGATGTATTCCAAGCTGAAGAATAGCACAGTCATGAAAAAGTGAAACATAACAACTCTAAAAATTGCCATGCACAGTAAGGTGAAATGCCTTTTTTTTTTTTTTTACAATGTTTGCTTTTTACCAACATGGTTATTGAGGAATAGTCCGTGCCTGTTGGTAGAAATAGCTGAGGTTACAAAGGATGAGATTGACAAGTAGAAAGAGAGAAACCTGAAGAATCACTGGCTCCTGGTGGTCAGATAGCCCAGCTGCTGGTCTTTAATTGACACTTAGCTGGACTGTGTGACTCTCTTGCTTGGACTGAGTATTTCATCTGAATTACTAGTTTCCTCATATTTAGCAGCAGAATTGGAGCAGCCTTCCTTCCTTCCTTCCTTCCTTCCTTCCTTGCTTCCTTCCTTGCTTCCTTCCTTCCGCCACTTCCGCCACTTCTAGATGATGACAACTGAATGCCATCAATGTATTATAAACCTTCTGCCACTCATGATGGTCATGAATGTTAAGATGAAAAATTTTGCTCTGACAAAAGAATTTCGTACTTTTTTCCCAGAGTATCCTGGTCCATCTGCCCCCCTGAGATTTCTCACTAAAAACCCTCGTTTACAAAATTGTATATCCTGAGACATGGGAATTTAGCCTCAGGCATCACTACTGAGACCTGTTTTATACACACTGTTATTAATTTCAAAACTTTTATTAAATTATATCCTTAACATATAAAACCAATAGCATAAGAACACTATCAAAATGTTTAAAAAATCCAATTTTATCTGACTTTTTAAAATGCCAACATGAATGATGTGTCTGATAACTGATGCTTTCTTCATCTGACGTTAGTGCTGCACGCAATTCATTCCTTCTTCCAGAGATTGACTATATCCCTGGGTTGTTTAACATTGAATTTCATCTCGCTGCAATACATTTTTTTAATTAAATTTATGTCTGGTTGAGGACCGGGATTAATTGTTAACATTCTCCTGTGTACTTCTCTTGTACACACTGAAAAAAAAAAAGTATTTCGATTCCTGTCAAATTTTTTATTTTGTGGTGAAATAGGAGAGGAGAAGGCTGTATGGACTGTCCTGACCATTACTGACATCAAAGGATCAAATATGTCTTGTTTGCTGTGCCTTGTGATTCCAATCACAAGAATATCTTCAAGCTTGGGCAACAGCACTCTTTTTATCAGTCTTTTAGGTTTTCAGGCAAGTTCAAGCCAAAACTCATTTCCTTCTGGATCTGCTGCCTATCTCTTGCCCTTCTGACTGTCTCCTGATGAGCTTCTAAGCAGTCCCACAGAACAGTAAAATCGCCTTCACCATCAGGGGTCTGAAATGCTACCACAAAGTAATAGCTCAATTACAGAATCACAGAATCATTAAGGTTGGGAAAAAACCTCCAAGTCCATCAAGTCCAACCTTTGACCAATCACCACCTTGTTTGGATCAGACCTTGTTAAATTAGAACTAACATTTTTTAAAAGTAATATAATTTTTTTTAATCTGAATTAAATGTATTTTTTTAAATATCAAATTACAATTTCAGTATACAATAGAAGTAGCTGCTTCTAGACTCTGAATTTAGGCTTCCTCGGGCATGATCCCTTTTTGCTTTCTTACCTGCTTCTTCAGGAACAGGAGGATGAAGTAGCAAGGAAGGAGAAAGATTTTGTTTTCTCCCTTCATCTTCTACTCAAAGGCAAAGGGTAAGTGGACCCTAATATTGGCCTTTGCAGTATTCGTGCCAGGGGTACTTCAGCTGTCATACCTGTATCTTAACCTGAATAGCTCTTACTTTCTGGCTATATTTAGGATATACCTTGAAGGACGATGGCAGCCAGCTCTGAAGCTATCAGTGCCATGACCTCAAGGGTGGGACTGCCTGGCTCAGGATGTATCAACCAAGAGACTGGTGAGCTGCACTCCCTGCTTGACACCCTGGGACGAATCTGAGGAGCTTGGTTTCACATGCAAACTCCTCGATTCTTTAGGATTTGAATACAACAAGACTAGATTACCTCATTTGGAGAGGCTGGCACTTTGTGTGCACTTCCCTTTGGAATGAATCCCAGAAGATACGCAGTATGTGGTATGGATATACTCCTACTGACAAATTTTCATCACAGCAGCTACTGCTCCTATTCAGAAGTTGTGATGCCAAAGCCCAGTAGCCTTTCAGAATAATAATCATAGTATTTGGCTCTAAAGTTGTAGATTTATCAGGCTACTTTATGTTACAAGACCAAATTGGTAAAATTCTACAAGTACATTATACGAAGACAACAAAAGGAAAAAATATGCAAATCTTTACATTGTCTGTAAAGACTGCTGGAATTTACATGCGTGAATTATTTTGCTCTCTATTGTAATCTACTCTGTGTTACGTTATTTCACTTTACTATTACTGCTACTTATCTTATGCATACCATAAGCCCTAAAATCCACCCAGGAAATTAAAGAAAAAATTCAATTGCTCCATAAAAAATAAACTTTTCACTCAAGGAGAATGCTTATAGTAACCACCCATACTTGTTGAAACACAGCAGCAAAAGTTGATTGAATAATGAATGACATAACATCCCATTTTTCCTCACTTTCTATTTTGTCAAACTCTGTAGGAAGTTCTTTGAATGAAATGTAATTATTTCTTCTTCCAAGATATGTATCACTATCCTTTTCTTTTTCCTTTTTTAGGAAAATACAGATGCTGAAAATGAAAATGTTTTCAAATCAAAGACGCAGCTCATTACTCGAACTTTACGTATTAGAGAAAAAAAAATGCATTCAGATGGCTGTGATGCATCAGAAGACTGTTGAAGTTCTCAGCTTGTTGCCATGCAGGTGCATTTATGATTACTTCATAACCCGCTGCTACTTTTCTCTGTTAGCAGATTATCACCTTTGTCTTCAGCAGCTCAATAAAGTTCCCTAGGGCACCAGTAGACTGATTTGGATATTGCAAGTAAATAGAAAAAATTTTTTATGTTCACATGTAATTTATCTATTTGTTATTCACATATTTCTTCATAAATATTGTCAAATTACATATTCAGTATGCAAATCTCTTTTAGTGGGAGTGATGCGGTTTTCTGTGGCTATTTTTGCATAATTCATAATGTCAATATTAACAATGGGTTATAGGACATAAACTGTGTTTGTGTCATAAGTCACTGAACATGGCTGCTACTTTGCATTGCTTGAAATATTTTTCTCCATTGAATGGCTCATAAAGGAGAAGATTAAATCTGTGTAAGACTAGATGTTACCTGTCTTTCATTTCAATAACTCAAATATTCATTTTATATTGCTACAGTAACCTTTTACAGCAAATCACATTCTGTTGTGATGCTGTGAAAGTTTGTAATATGCTCAAAAACATTCCACATACATTTACTTGAAATCCATCATGAAGCATTGTTTTACCTATCCCTTCCAACAAAGCCACTGTTTTTACTAAGAGTAAGGGAGTTGATGGAGAGAAAGAGAGAAAGAATGATTGGTCCCTTCTGTCTCCCTTGGTGAAACCAGGCTAGAAAGCTGTGAAAATCTGATTTTTAAAAAAAATCTATGCAACTGCAGATGACAATGGGGCTTCAAAGGCAGATCTCACAGCACTTTAATGGTAGTCAGTTGAAAATCCAGAAAATTTTAACTCAGCAATTTTGAGAAATTGACTGACTTGTGAATGGAAAATGGGGGAAATAAACCCTGAGGGCTACTGAAAATTACATTTTCAGGCAACTAGCTCAAGGATTTTCACAAAATTTTCTGTAACTGAAGTACAATGGGGGAAATTGCCTCTTTGACCTCTATGGTATTTTGATTAAATGTGCAATTAACTATGTCACAATAAGGTAGCATATCAGCTGGCTCAAGAAATAATAAGTGGAATTCATTTCTTCTGCAATTCTTCTGAAGTCAATAGTATTCTTCAATGGAAAGACTTGATCCAATAAATTTCCTGACCTTTGGTTGCTGTTGTTTCTTGGGTCTGGGAGATAGACAATGGATAAGCATTCAAAGGCAGATGGAAAGGAGCTACTGGCCTGCACAAAGCTGGCAGTGGCTCTTAGCACTGGGTACAGAAAAGACAAAGAGCAAAATGTGCTGGGGGCAGTTTTCAATGGACACTTTGACCCAATCAGACCCTCTTTGGCTCAGTGCTGGCCTGGCCTGAGGTTTATAATCATCTGCCCAATGTGAGACAGCAGCTGTCCTCATTTCAAGAGCATAAGTTTCTGAAAATACGTTTCAGTACCAAGTCTCCTCCATGAAAACAAGCTGAGCCGATTCTCTGTCCTGAATGCTTTCACTGTCTGACCATTTCTTTCTTGCCTTGTCGACATGAAATTTCAAAAAAACTCCTCTAGAGCAAGTCCCAAAGACTATCACCAGCAGCTCTCCCCCAGGGCTTTTACCTGCACTTTGCCTATGTCTTCACCCCTTCTGGGTAGACAGGTGAAGAGGCCAGAAGATGATGACAACTGAATGCCATCAATTTGAAGGCAACACACAGTCAAGTATTTTGTCTGTGTAAGACGTGACTATGCCACATTCTCTGCCTGAGATTGGTCTGGTTAAAGGCAACCAGTCAAACTTGACTACAGACAGCACCTCTGAGTGTGGTCCAGGTGCTGTTTTGATTGGTTTGGGTGTCTTCAAATCCAAACCACCTTCACTTCATCTGGAGCATTCTTCCAAAGACATAATATTTACATGTGTGTTTTAATAGCTTTCACAACTTGAAAGTGAAATAGCTTTCTCATATATTTCACAACTCACTTTGGCTGAAAAAATTTATGCTTGGACCATAGCAGTTCAAGCAGACAACCACTGCATAAATGCATATATTTTGTATAAATATGTGTGTGTGTGTATATATATATATGTATCTTTTGGCACGCATTTTGATATCAAACTGAAGAAGGACATTTTCTCTCTGAGCCACTTGAAAAAAAGACTAGAGTATAAGTCAACTCTGCCTCACCAAGCAGATTTCACTTTAAAGATTGGATTACACATGGCATTCAATAGTGAGGGTATGCCTGAAATGGTATAGTATGTGCTGTATGATATTCACTTCAGTTCATTCTGCACCACATCCATTAGACCTATGTCTACCCACCAAACTAAGCACAGTGGGAATGCCAAGAGACAGGAACAAGATACAAGTTAAAATAGGCCACAGACAACACCTTTATCTTACATCATTCTCATTGCTCCTGTGTGTACATAAGCTATGGCTCAGACGTGGGTGTAAATAGCTCTGAAATGTGAAAGTCAATTTGAAAGGATTATATTGACTCTGCTTAATAGCAAAAGATGCTTCAAGTGCCTTTTGGTACAAATAATAAATAAATACATTATTACAATAGAAGGAAATACTGACCTCTGCTTGTTCTGGCTAACATTTTCAACATGACTCTTGTACCTTTTTCAATTTCTTCAAGTTTGTTTTTTTTGCAAGAAATGTTTTGGGTTTTTTAAGAAAGAACTTACTATATTAAAAAGTTCTGTGAAAATTTCAGAAAATATGTGGATGGCCATGTGCTTCTTATTGTTGCTGGTGGGGAGGAGGGTTCTGGGTTTGGGTTGAGTTGGGTTGGGTTATTTGTTGCCCTATCAAAATTTTTTCAGGTTTAGTAATTTTTAAAATGTTTTATAATCCATTTCCTATCCTTCATCTTCATTCTTCTGGACAATACTGACAGTCTGACACACTAACTTGGCACAGACATTTGCAAGGCTGGAACTTGTGGCCACATGTAAGTAGAGTTCTCTGTGTGCTTGAGCATTTTTTTAGTCAAGAGAGGTAAGTGAATCTTCTGTCACACACTGCCCAAGTCAAGAAACTACCCCACTACGTTATACAGTTTAGAGTACATTCTTGCTGTGGAAAGGATTATTCACCAAAATTTTTTGTTTCCAGTCCAACAGAAGATATTTCATGCTGTGGAATTTCCCCTGAAGTCACACTTACTCAGAGAGAACATGAGCTCAGCTGTGAGCAGCAAGGTAAGGTGAGGCTCATAGCAGCATATACCCAAACAGGGAAACTTGGACTGAGATCCAAAAATACAGAAGACACCGTAGCTTCCAAAAGTCTGAGACATGTGATCATTTCTAGATTTTGCAGAACACCAACAGGACTGTTTGCATGCTGCATGATTGCCATTTTGGGTTTTCTCCAGCCACATATAAAGGGGTCATAGTCACCTCTACTGTTAAAACAGAATCTCTGTTAAAACTGGGCAGCTATGAAGCAGAAATTCATTTACATCATCATTTTGTTTCTTCTCTCTGAGGATGAATCACTTCTCTATGTGTTTTAGTGCAAGATTCACAGTGTTGTCCTGAAAAATGTTTGAAACTGCAGATTCTAGAGGCCAGGTTTTTTTAACTGCGAGTACATTTAGGGACATTGGTTTGAGGTGTTTTGTTGTTTTTACCAGACATACAGCATGCTGCTGTCAGGATGGGACTGAGAGGGGAAAGAAAGGTATATCAAGAATTTTATGTTGAAAATTTCCATTTAAACAGATGAAATTTTATGGTCTCAAAATCTGTTTTGCAGCTTGGACGAAACCATCTCAAGCCTACATGTCTTTTTCTTATTCCTATGTGTTCATCCCTCTAGTCCCAACCATAAATACTGTTGGCCAGTGTAAGTATGCTTCAATTGCTCTGCCAGCACTTCTTGTCAGATGTGTGATTCAGCCCCAAATTCAGCCTCAACTGGAACCAAAGAGCAGAGAAAATCTAGAGTTATGAAACTGTATTGTTTTACAACAGTCTAAAGAGGCATTTTAAAGGAAGATAAGGTTAAAGCCTTTATATCTGTATTTGTCTTTGATATTCACAATTGACTCAAGTTATTAAAATTCAGTTTTCTGTGCTCTTTTTAAAACATAAAATCTTTTTGCTTGTTATTTGGATTTGTCTTTATTCATTGCTTGAACTTCCATAGGACCTTCAAAACTGAAATTAACCTGTCTAAACTGCGAGGACATTGCTTGTTAGTGGACCAAATAACATACTGCAACTAACCACAAATATTGATTTAATGCAAAATTTATTTTAAAAACACTAGGTTGGTTGGTTTTTAGGGATTTGATTTGGTCGGGTTTTTCTTAAATTGTAGTGGAAATTAAATTAAGAATTTGAAAATCACAGTACAGAAACAAAAAGCTCTATATTTTAAAGCCGGTCGTTTCCTCCACATTATAAATTTTATTACGAAGGAGAAAAAAAAGAAAAAGAAAAAAAAAAGGGGGGGAGGCAACAGAAGGAGGGAGAAGGAGAACATAAAACTGCTGAGAGAAGCGGTCCCACGGAGTTTTGGGCTGGTTCTTCCGTCGTGGCTGGTGCAGCGCCGCGAGGTCGGGAAGAAGGAGGGGGATGCGGTGAAGCCGCCCCGGCGTTGGAGTCTGCGGGGTCCGGCCGGTGTGGCCATGGCACGGCCCGGAGAGGCCGAGGTGAGAGGCTGGCGCCGAAGCAGCGATGCCCCGCGCCGTCCCGGCGCGCCCCTGCCCCGTCCCCCGCCTCCTGCCCTCGGACGGAGCGGACGGAGTCGGCGCGGGGAAGCCGGGGCAGAGGTGGACGGGAAACGGCGTGTCTCGCCTGCTGGTGCCAGCCGAAGGCAGGTGCGCTTCCAGGCTCCGGGATTCCCCGGCAGGACCCGGCGCGCCTGGGGCAAGACGGCCCGGGCACGGGTGCCCTCGTACCCCCGCCATCCGCAGCCCTGCAGCGCGGGCGGGCCAAGTGCATACAGCGAGCACGGAAGGGGCACCCCTCTGTTCGCCCCGTCTCACGCGGGTCGGGGTGTACCCTGCTTCCAGGTCCTGGGGCTCTCGGCCAAGTCGTGTGGCCCCGTCCTGCCCCATCCCACCCCGAAGTCAGGAGCCAGCCCCGGGGGGCAGCTGTCTAGCATGCGGGTCTGTCATGCGGAACCGGAGGGCGGCCACGCTGTCCCCGCTGAGAGCGTTGCCGCGGAGTTTATAGGAAGCTTTACAAAAGAAAAATAATTCTTTCGAAAAAGGCAAAACCTGGAGGAGCCGACGTGAAGTCGGCAGGATTCAAGGAAAGAGGCACTGAGAGGAGTAAACCCCTCCTGTGCTGGGCACAGCAGCAATCTCCCCGCACCGCCGGCGCTTACGGGCCCTCCAGTCCCCGCTCCTTGCCCCGAGGTACCCGCCGCTCTGCCCAGGCCCACCCGCGGAGTGAGGTGCTCCCAAAGTCAGCGGGCACCTGAGCACTCAGGAGAAGTTTCGTCTCCCTAATCGCTCTAGGCTAACTCCTCTGACACTCCGACACTTAGAGAACATCTAGGACACGTGTGGTTAGGAGTGATCAAAGAAGAGATAAGATCAAAGATCACTTTAATTGCGAAAATTAGGCCAAATAAGATTTTCAGAAAAGCAGCTACATATCGGAGGTTGTCAAAAGCACAATTTTCGTTTAATGTAAGCGGTTGAAGTTCAGAAATTACTGGACACTTACATTCACGTGACACACATATTTCACATTCCCTTTTACTTACAAGCAACACAGATTACACAAAAATAAACAGGAAAAAATATATATATGTATATATATATATATTTGGTCAAGCATTCATTCCAGGCAACCCGTCGCAGGGGTAAGCGGCAGCCGGCCCAGTGCCGGTATCCGGCCCGGCACATTTCCCTCCTCCTCGGGCCGAAAGCGACCCCAGCTCCCGGCCGCAGCCAGAGGGAAAGGCATGGGCAGTGAAGGGGCAGAGGGGCAGGAGGGGCTTTGCGACGGGCAACGCAGTCCTGCCCCAACCCCAGGGCAGGCGGGGAAGGGGAAGTACACCGGGTTTCCCGGGGCCAAGCAGCTGGGCTAGCGGCAGAGGGTGTACTCTTTGCGAGCGGAGGCTTGCAGATCCGCCCCGGAGACCGGGCAGGTCAGCAAGGAGAACCCTCAGGACACTGCCTGCTTCTGGCCGTGGCTCTCAGACCTTCTCAGATTGGAAGGTCGTGCTTACCCCCGCCGGGGCTCGCCCGGAGGAGGAAAGAGCCTGTCCCCTTCCCAGTCTGCGGCGAGATGCTGTTTTCCCCACCTGCGACTGCCGCTGGCTGATGCTCTCGGCCCCTCCCCTACTGCCACGGAGCACATGGCAATGTTTTGGTTGATAGGTTTGGATCGTTTTGTTGTTGTTTGTCTTTCTTTCTCTCTTTTTCTTTTTTCTTTCTTTTTTTTTCTTTTTTTTTTTCCTCCCGAGCAAAATGTGCCGCAGCTGACTGACTCTAAAGCAAGCCCAACGTCTCAAGAGAAACTTACAAGCGGCTTAAGGAAGAAAAAAAAATTTAAAAAAAAAGAGAGAGAGAGGAAAAAAAATAGAAAGAAACGCTACTTCGCAGGCTGCTTAAGCTCCCTGTGCCGTTGCGTGCGCGGTGTACTAAGGGACAGTCGCACGGCGCCAAGCCTTTCCTTGCCGGGAAACACTCGGTCCAAGGCATTTAAAAAAAATAATCCCCATAAATCTCCATATATAATGAGGCGTGCGGTTGGGGTTTCAAGTCCCATAATTTCCCTGTGTTGTAATAAAGGGAACCCCGGTGAATTGGCAGGTCCTAGCATACCAGGAGGGCTGTCAGGCACACATAACACAGACGGGGACGTTGCTGTAAGTACTTTGCAAGATTACCAAACACGGGCGGTTTTACCCCAAGAACATTCACTTGAGGGTTTCACAAACAGGGAAGCAACGCGCCCAAAGCTCCTTCCTCCGCTCGAGGAGTCGCCTTCAGCCTCCATACTCACACCCCCGACCGAGGTCGGACCCAGCCCACTGCCGTCGCCTCGTAAATCCAAGAATAATCCCCGACACGGCGGTTTCCTGCATAGGGTGGGTTTGTTTTACCGATGCTACTCGGGCAGACACTGTGGTTTACAGCCACCACAAACAACGACCTGCAAACCCTAAGTCTACCCAGAATGATGGAGAGTGGGAGGGAGGCGGGAGCGGCGGCGCCCGGCAGCGGAGGCCGGGAGAGACGAGGGCGGCCGCGGAGCCCTCCCGGGCCGGGCGTCCCGCGTCGTTCCCAGCGGAGCCCTGCCGTGACCCGCAGGGCTTGTCCGGCGGGCGTAAAGCGAGTGGCTCGGGCGGAGCGGGGATGCCGGAGTACCCCGCCCTTCGGAAGGGCTGTGCAGGGGCTGAGCGGGGGCACACTGCGGCTCGGGGCAGGCGGGTGGAGGAAGTAACAGGACCCCATTGCCCCGTTCCGGAGCGGCGGGCTTCACTGCCGGCAAAATTTGCACTTGATAATTTTCTTAAAAGCACTTTGGAAGTCTTTGTTGAAATAGGCATAGATAATGGGGTTGAGAAGGGAGTTGGAGTAGCCCAGCCAGTTGATGACTGCCCCCAGCCACTCGGGCATGTAGCACTTACTGTCACAAAACGGCAGGACCAGGGCCACGATGAAGAACGGCAGCCAGCAGAGGATAAAGGTGCCCATAATGATGCCCAGGGTCTTGACAGTCTTCCTCTCCCGGGACAGAGCCATTCTCCGTTTGGCTTCCGTGTTCTTCTCGTTGCGCCTCTCGAAGGAGGGCGGCGGTGGGGAGCCGCACGCCTCGCTGGGCAGCGGCAGGTGAGTCTTGGAGGAACTGTTGCAGTGCTGGACCTCGATGATCTCTAGGGCGGTCCCGTCCTGGCCCTGCCGCACCGCGCCGTTGACACAAGCGCCGGGCTTGGGCTCCACAGTGCGCCGCCAGCCCTTGCCGGGCTCCCCGTTGCCTTTCTTCACGGTGGCCGGAGAGAGAGTGAGGCAGGTGTCGGCGATTTTTTTCTTCTCTGCTTTCTTTACTGTCTTGCGGATCCTAAAGCGTGCCGCCTTAAAGATGCGACCGTAGAGTACCAGCATGAGAAGAAGCGGAATGTAGAAGGCGCCGAAGGTGGAGTAGATGGTGTATCCGTGGTCCTTGCTGATGGTGCAGGCGTCGGGGTTCGAGCGGTCCTCCGGCGTCCTCCAGCCTAGCATGGGCGGGATGGATATCAAGAAGCCGATAAGCCAGGTCAGGCTGATGAGCACGGCCGCCCGCCGGGGAGTTCGCTTGTTAACATAGTCAATGGGGTCCGTGATGGCCCAGTACCTGTCCAAGGCGATGGCGCACAGGTGCAGGATAGAAGAGGTGCAGCAAAGCACGTCCAGCGAGATGAAGATGTCGCAGGTGACCTGCCCCAGCGTCCACTTGTTCAGCACCTGGTAGAGGGCCGCCATGGGCAGCACCAGCACGGACACCATGAGGTCGGTGACGGCCAGCGAGCCGATCAAATAGTTGGCCACGGTTTGCAGGGAGCGCTCCAGGGCGATGGCTGCGATCACGCAGGCGTTGCCACTCACGGCGCACAGGATAAGCGTGCCCAGGAGCAGGGAGGTGAGCACCTGGTAGCCCAGGGTCATCTCGGCGAGGCCGGGGCCGCTCGTCCCCTCGGGGGAGCGCGCTGGGGAGGTAGTATTGTTGGCCACATCCATGCCGGCCGGGGGGTGGGGGGGGTCGCTTCAGGAGACAGACATGGGAAGAGATGCCGGTCACTTGTGTGCTCCCCTGGCAGGAGGCATCGGCGCCCCGTGCGGTTTCGCCACGCCGGGCACCCCCCGCTCCACCACCCCTCCCTCCCCTATATAGCGCGGCGGGAGGCGGCCGAAGCTCGGAGGACGGCGGCTGACGGAGCCGCCCCGCGCCCGCCCATCCCCGCCGCCTCTGCCCAGCGCGCAGCCCCGCGCGATGGGGGCGGCCCTCCTGCCACTGCTTGCCGAGATTCTGCCCCTCGCTCTGCCGCTCACCCGCGCCGTTCCCCCTTGCTCTGCCTCTCCNGGGCGCCGCCGGGACAGGACGGGCCTGGCCGTGAGGCCCGACCCTGCCCGGCCGCCGCAGCGAGCTGCTGGGGGTGCCCGGGGAGCGGCACCGGCCGTGCGGGAGCAGGGAAGCGGGAGCGCGGGAGGCAGCGCTCGTGCGTGTCTCGGGAGGGACCCCTGTGTAGCCCGACAGGGCTCCCGCTCAGCCGCTGATTCGGGCTGTAGCGATGGAAGCCCAGCCGGGGATGGCTCATGCCCTCGGACCAGCGCCCTGCCGGCCCCTCCGCCCAGTTCCACGTAGAAGAGCAACATTGCCCCCTCGCCCTTCCGACGGGCGAATTACGGTACAGCACGCTAGAGAAAGGACTGTCCTCTCACGACAGTAACAGCAGCGACAGCAACAAAAAGAAGTGGTAAAAATCACTAAAGAAATCCCAAAACAAAAAACGTAGGTTGTAGTTAAATCCGATAGGAGGGGAAACGCTGTGTCTGAAAGTGAAATGAGAAACATATTACTGAGAAAAATCTTAAAGAGTGTCAGATTGGCATATCATAAGCAATTCAGTTATTATCCAGTAAATAGAACTAACAGTCACAAACCTTGGAAGAATCTGTTATGAAAAAAAAAAAATTTAAAAAAGTTGATGTTTATAGGCATCACTCTGTTCGTGAAAGGCAAACAAAAGTTCTCCAACACAACTCTATAACAGGTTTTCTACTATCGTGCAGCTCTGTATTTTTAGTGATCTTTCATTCTGCTCTGTAATTCTGCCATGCAAGCTCAGTAAGTGCAAAAAGCCAAACAATTGCTTAACAGGAAGATTTTCTGATTCTGACTTGATCAAACTTGAGATGAGGTTCACAGAGTCTGCTTTGCACACCCTCAGGTTTCCTTCACCTTCTCTCAGTCAACACTTCGAGATGAATTTCCAGCTTCAAAACATTTGGACAGATTCCGGCCGGTTCCTTTTTACGAGGGGTCGAGACTGCATTTCTCTGCCCTTAGGCTTGCAATCCCCTCTGTAAATGACCAAAGCATAGAGATTAGCTGGGTTAGGAGATCAGAGCTGCACCCTTGCATGCCTTTCGTGTCAGCCCAATCGCACTAACATTTACAAGATGTGTGTCCTACTGAATGAAGACTTAATGCTGTTGAGACACAGAGGAAATGTAATCGATATATAAGTATGCATTACTAGCTTCACTATCAACACCTATTTGCTTTTTAATGTCCCTCAAATGCATGTCATGGTTGACTTCTAAGCAACTACCCCTTTAAAGAGTGTTTTCCTTCCTTGAAATCAAAGTTTGTGCTTCTTGCTGTTTAGCATCAGCAAAATAAAATAAAATAAAATAAAATAAAAATGCAAGTCTAGGAGGCAGGGAAATTTCACCCAGCTTTCTTGTATGGTGGTGGACAAGTCATTAGCCTAATTAGATTATCTTGAAATTAGCGTTTCAAAGCCACAGGGGATGCAGGCTCTTGGGGAAACCGTTTCCAGAAATGTTTTGTGCTAACACGGCCAAGTGAAGTCAATCCCAGACACATTTTGACAAGAAACCCAGTGAGAAAAGGTTGACAGGGTCCTTTTTCAACTGAAATATTTTAAATCGGCTTTTATTTTTTAATTTTTTTCCAGGGTTTGAAAGTCATTTCTCTCCGAATTAAATTGAGAACCAATTTAGGCAACCGTGGAAGAAGGGGAGGGAGTAGGAGGTGGAAGATGTAGAAGAAGGGAGAATTCACTCTTTTGATGTGAGAGTGTCATTAATCCTACTAAGCATTTAAACACCAAAATGCCACTAAAACTTTTAAGCAACTGAATGATGTCCTAATGTCTTTAGATAACCTAGGTAAAGTACCTAGGGAAATTCTTAAAGAAAACCATATCCCCATACAATCCAACCTGACCTGAGAGTAAATGAAAACTTAACACTCACAGCCTTAAAAAGCCAAATTAAAACGTTAATATTATTCAGTTAAGATACAGCTGCAGCAAACAAGGGGGTCCTCAGTAAGTACAAAAAGAAAAAACATTAACAATGGTCACTGTCAAAAGACTGTCAAAACAGTCTTTTCTGAGCAATTTCATTCCACACATTTCAAGATTAGAAAAGGAGAGGCTACATATTCTTAATGCTCTCAGATTATGACTGTATTATCTATTTGTCAAAGTAAAACTGAAATGCCACAAGTCGATCACAACTTTTTTGTTGCATTTTACACTTTGTTTTGGAAAGGATATGAATCTCAGGTTTGTTTTTTTAACTTTTCACCATGATAAAATACAGTATTTGTGATATTCAAGAAATTATATTCCACTAATGCTTTCAAATTGAAAGGCTTAAGGAACTAGGGAGAGAAGGAAATTAATTATTTCAGGTCACTGAAGGTGATAGAGTGTGTACAGTTTTCTATGAGAGAAGCTCCAAACAGGTGAAAGGAGATGTGTGACTGAAGGCAACCTATAGTGCCTTCTTGAATTTTCTGTTTAGACATCTTGTAAGTGTAGTCAAAAGGAATTCTTACTACTCCACATAGCTCAAACAGAAACACCTTAGAACAGCTTAGAAACAGCTGTAACTTTAAAATACAGAGAAGCAAACAGGAACTTAATGTCTGAAGTGGCTGTATCATTGAAATACATCCTATTCACACAAGGACATTCATTTCACCATAAGATCCACTTCAGGGTATCTGCTCCCACATTTCATAAAGCACCAAATATTTCACAGTAGTTTAAAAAATTTAAGCTTTCTCCTGTAAAAAACCAAAATATATTAGAAGGTGACTGAAAATCTTAAGGCCAAAATTAGTGTTGTAACTCCATGGCTCTCAGACAAGCTCTTCTGGATCAAAATTAGTCCGGATTTGGTAAACTGTTTAGTCCTGACTTTGTGGACAAGATGAATCAGCTAGGAAACTAAGTGACTTTTGCTGTCAGTAGTAGAACTGTTCCCTGTGTCCTATCTCTGGATATAGCTAGTTTGTGAAATCCTGGATAGTCAAACTCATACTTCTGAACAGGATAAAAAATTAATGATTCCTACAATTAGTCTAGTCAGAGTAAATGCACTACAAAGCCAGTACAATAACACAACAAGGAAGCATAAATTTTCAACTTCTGAATGACCTTGTGCTATTTTAATATTTTTTCCTCTTTTAGAGCAAGAAAGTGGGCTGGATAATTGTCCAGGAACTGTGTCCAGCCAGCCAAGAGCTGGCAACCTGTGGCCTACTAGGAGCTGTGCAGCAATGAGACATTCCTGTGGTCCTGCAGGAATCATCTGGGGTCTAACAAAGGCTACAGCATGAGCACATCGCTCAGCTTCAGCGCTGAGTTAAGTGCTGCAAAGTACTGAGATATCTCTCAAGTTGCTCCTTAACACTCCCAGTTCTGCAGACACAGACCAATGACACTCAAGGTCAGGCCTGGAAGATCTGTTAGCTCCATGTCAGACATGTCTAAGCAGCAGCAGCACTGCTTCATGCCTCTGAGATGTCTCGAGGATGGTACAGCTGGGTTCATATAGTGTGATTTCAGCTTCAGGTGGCTCTGCACCAAAGCCAGATTGCTGTTCCTTCTTTATTGCATACTTAGAAGCAGATCGGTAATCCGGGCCTGTCAACCCAGAGGAATAACCTGTAAGAAGAAGGAATAACTACTATCTCAGAATGTTGAAATGCCTGTCTATTTTTTTCTCCCATATTACTGACCGTATTTTCCATTGCTTTAGATATACCACTTGACACTGTCTTAATAGAAAACCGTGGGCTGATGGTAAGTTCCTGTGTCCTATTCTTTTTCCATTTAGCTGCTTTACTGCAACTCTTATGGTCATAATTTTTATTAGACAGACAGTAATTATTTATAACATACAAACATATTTCTTTGGTACTTTTGTCTTTCTCTGCCAAGAGCTTACAGTAGTAACTAAAATTACAGCATAACTCAGCAGGGCTCACAAAAGGGGATAATCCATTTCACCTAGCACTCTCAGAAGTAATAGAAGAGAAGGTAAACATTTCATCTAAAATGAGTGTTATGTATATTCAAGCAATGTCACTGAAGTGAAACAGTTACCAGAGATGCTTGCTGTCTAAATCATGGGGCAGATTTTATGCAAGTCCAGAAGTATAAGATCAATTTTAGAAGATATTTGCTTTCATATTCTCCCTCTGTGAAGTAAAGAGACTTTCAAGCATGTTTGTTTGAATGTAAGTTTTCATAAGTTTATGGAGACTTCTCAGAATTTTGACATTCTGTCAAAACTTGAATTTAGGCTACGTTTTCCATGTTGCCCCTTCTGTAGCACAGTGCAACTGTCATGAAGGAAGAGCTGTGAGAATGTCTTCTAACTATTTGTGCACATTCTTGATACTAAAGCTGCTAAGAATGAATTTGACTTCAGAGAAGTTCTGGGAGAATCTACTTAGTCACCTCTAATCATGCTGTGGGGAACAAAGCAATATTCCAGCTCTGCTGAGGTTTTTACCAGCACACCCATGCCAGAGGCAAGGGGCAGCAATGCCAGAACTGGTGCAGTAGGAGCTGGTTAAGAATCACCTGTGTGGTGCAATGCAGTCCCAAGGATCCAGAATGTCGTCTGAATGGTTTCTTGAAAACTGTGTTCTGATATTTGTGATCTAATTAAAAGTACTCAGTCACAATTCGTATTTTCTCAACGCTTGCAAGATAAATCATCTTAATAACATCCAATATAAAATTCTAAAATTGCTGACTATCACTGAGGAACTTCTTGGTTAAATGTGGCTTTTTCTTATAGCTAATTAAGATTATTTAATGCATTTACTTAATAGTCACATTCATCTTACAGCCTAATACATAACTAGCTTAAACTATTTGCAGAAAATACATACCCACTTACAGGATTGTTCTGGATCTTAGGCAATTTTCACATGTTTTATACAATATTTGCATAACTGTTTAAACAAGGAGTGCCAATATATTCCAAGTTTTGTAATAATTTCTAGTTTTCTCTCATTAGTGACTTTATTTATGGATATATTTTGGCAGATACATTCAAGGTTTTTTTGTTTGTTATCCCATGCCCTCTCTCCAAAAAAGACTAGCTTCTAAATGAGAAGGAATTCAATACATCTAACATTAAAAGATTTTCAAATTAATTTTAGTGTAAGGAGATTTATGCTCTAAAGAATTTTATTGCAAAGATAATTTCTGCCATTTTTATATATTTATAGTATTTCACTTCAGAGGAGACAAAGAAAAAAATTATTCTATAAGAACAATAAGTGATGAAAAATCATCTCTAACTAGACCTCTACAGGCCTCACCTTTAAATATCAGGCCAATCTAAACAAGTTTATCAGTAT
Source organism: Hypocryptadius cinnamomeus (assembly GCA_013400635.1). Taxonomy (NCBI): domain Eukaryota; kingdom Metazoa; phylum Chordata; class Aves; order Passeriformes; family Zosteropidae; genus Hypocryptadius; species Hypocryptadius cinnamomeus. The sequence continues at coordinate 27,213 of VYZP01074729.1, forward strand.
TTTCCAAAACTAAATTAAGGTATATGAATCTTACAATTGAGTTACAGGTATAACAACTGATGACTTCTTCTGCTCTAACCATGTTAGAACTTCAATACTACATTAGATAAAAAGTAAATTACATAGCATCATTGTCTCCTTATCAACAAAGACAGAAGCTAGAATTTCAAAATTATTGCTTATAAAGGATATAAACTCTCCAATTTTATGCACACTGGCTGGAACTCAACAGTAGTGCCTGAAGTTCAGCAGTATATTAGTCCATGCCAGTTTAAAAAATATATATGTTATTATGATTTCATTTCAATTTTCTCACATTGAAATCAATATAATTCTATTGTTTTAAAAGTACAACTTGGAAAAAGCAGAGCTGATGTACAGACAATAAATGTCTAGTCTTTGCAAACTAACTTCATCCTTTCAAATAAAAAGCAATTTGCTTTATCTACACAAAGATGAATCACACGAAGTTAGAGAAGCCCACACAGACTGTGACATTGACAAAGGCCATGAGGATATTGTCTTTGCTGTTCTATTAATCTCCTTTACCTAGGGCATTAGTTGGCACCATAGTAGTAAACCATCATGTATTCCAAAGAATCTGGGGCTTTGTCAGGGAGAAAAGTTGTGGGGTTTTTTGCTGGAAGTAAACATTCTCTTGAGGAATTATTCAGCTGCCAATGCCTTCTTTTTCTTTATGAGTTTTCCTGGTACAACCTCTGGGCCATGCACAAATGCTGCTGCTTGAGGCAGCTGGAGTGCACAGCCAGGGATACTGTAAGGCAGAAAAGCCCCCTCAGCAGCATCCCCTACCTGCTGCCAGTTTATGAGGCTTCATTCACCGTTGCTGCTCGTTGACTTTTAAACACACTACTAACTAGTGGGTTTCATGTTAAGTTAATCACCCAGTGTTCCTGTGTAACAAATGGGGTTCAGTGACGCACAAAAACCAGACACACAAAAGTTGATGCCTTGAGCATGCAGCCACTTAATCCTTCTGTGATCCAATATTAAGAAGAGTGTTTCCTAGTCTGTTCTTACCAAAGCAGTAAGCTACCTCAGCTACCCAATTCCATCAGCAGAAAAATTTTTTCCCCCTCAGGAAATTGCTATCTATTTTCAAACAGTTATAAGAATCCTGGGGCTTTGGGTATAGAAAGGCAGCACTGCCACCGTGTCTTGTTTGTGTTTGTATGGGATTAAGCCAGTTCAGAATAAAACTGCCGGACATAGCTCAGTCTGTGAATCCAGACAGATCTTAGATGTGTCCTCAGTGTTGCTAGGAAACAATCAGTTCTATGTCTTCATCACAGCAACAATGTGGGCCCTCTTAGGTTGACCAGGGAAGCAAACAGTGAAGGATAACAGTGAGTACCTCAGGCCAGTGTCCCCCAACCTCATTTCCAGTCTATTCACCAGATGGCCTTAAAGGAGATCAGCAAAAGAAATCATACAATGTGGGCAAATAGCTATTTTGGGTAGTCATGGCACTTGGAAGCACAAAGAGAGTTACACATTGTATAACCTATATAACCTAATTATATAACCTAACTATATAACCTGAGTTTGCTATCAAAATAAGCCATGCAGATCCTGTCTGCTAAATTGAAGTGAGATTCGATCAAATCCTAATGCTAGTGAAAGAGTACGGGAGATTTTGTGCTATATCTTGGGCGCTGATGCTGTTCTTTGATGACATTAAGTCTTTCCCAATGTTTTTGGGTTGTTTTTTTTCGTTTCTCACTCTGGTCTCCTATCCCATTAATCACTCTTTATAAATTTCTAAACTCTAAGCAAAATTTCTGTTCTCTCAGGACCTCTATCACACCTACCACAGACATTCAACATTCCCTTTCTAGCTGAGTCATCTGAACTCCCTTTTCAAAGTTTCTATTGTCACCCAGTTAAGTTCAAAATAAGTAAAAACTAATGGGTTCTTTTAGACTGAGATCACCTAATCAGGGGTCCCTTGGTTTTAATCTCACCTGAGCAGATGAGATCAGATTTCGAGGCCCTCAAAACTCTCTGAATGGCACATTACAACTGTGTAATCGTAGTGGAATATCCTGCTAAAATTTCTAAGGATCTTCACCTACATGCAGGCTTTTTGAGAGTTAAAGTCTTGTCCATAGGCACATATTGCAGTGAACTCAGTTGCAAAGCTAGCAGCTTGTTAATTTGATTATAGGGTGTCTCCAATCACTTACATAAAGAATTCATCACTGTAGCACCTGTACCTTTGCCACTATTAAAAAAACCCCAAAAACAAAAACAAGAACAAAAGCAAAAACAAAAGCAGAAACAAAACCAACAAAACCAAAAACAAGACAACAACAAAAACAAAGAAACCTGAAAACAAGCTGTTAAGAAAATTTTAATAAACCAGACCCTTTCTCTCCATTCTCTCCAATAATTTCTTCTTAATGACTGTTCATACAAAAGAGTCACGATATGTTTTATGCATCCAGTACATCATGTATCCCTCAAGGTTCATCACAGTTTTTCTTGATAAGACAAATTTTATGTTAGTCATGAAAGGCTAGACAAGATTTTTTTAACTTGTAGTCTGGTGCAATACACAATTGTATTACTGTAAAGAAGAGTAGAGTTATGTCCCTGAGAAGAGCAATTAATTTCTACCTTTCCACTTCTCCAGAGGGGAAAGTAAAATGCCAGGTTTTACCTGTTTCTGTCCATCTCCTTTAGATAAAAAAGGACTATGGCAAAAGCCTCTTTATTTCTTCCCCTGTGGTGCATTCTATTTTTCCCCATTCAACACTGATTATGTAAACTAAGAATAAACGTAGTTTATTCATTAACTGACAAAGTTATTCATAGGTTTTTCTAAAGACAACTCCATGAAAATCAGTGCTGGAGTCACACATTTACTGTTCACTTTCTATCAGTCCTCTTCTGCACTATATTCCGTTTTAGTAAGAAACCAATACTATGGTTTCACCCTTGAATTCAATTGAATTTTGCTTATTCTCGATTTCTGTTTGTGCAAGACTGTAGTGAGTAATTATGCTGGCTAAGGCTTTTCAAACAAAAAGTGTTCCTGCATAAATGCACATATTGTTTTTGTTTATCTTAATGTCAGATTAACATTGCCATCATGGGGATAAATTTGCTTGTATTTATTTGTATTTATTGCAGGACAATGACAGAGACTAGAGCTGCAGAAGATGTAATTTATGACTCTTTGTGTCTGCAGTATCATTCAGGTAAATAATATATCTGGCTCTAAACACACAACAGAGGACTGCAAGGAAAAAAAAATTACCAATTCTCTTACTTATGCAAGTCTTGTATGTTAATTTAGAGATTCATGTTTTAAGGTGGGGCTGCATCCTCCTCTGTGGTGATTTCTATCGTGGAAGCGCAGTGGGATGACTCTCATCACTGGAGTGCTGCAGTGGATGGCCATGAGCTCTTTAGAAGAGGCAGGGGAAGCAAGGGAAGTGGTGGGATAGCACTGTCTGTTAGGGAGTGCTTTGGTTGTATTGAGTTTGGTGATGATGAAGACGACAGCTGAGAGCCTCTGGGTGAAGACTGGGGAAGGTCAGCAGGGTGCAGGTCTGCAGGGACTCTGTTACAGACCTGCCAGCTGGGGAGAAAGGGCACTTGGGACGTTCTGCAAGCAGCTGCCAGAACAGTCACCAGCCCTTGTACACATGGGGGATGTCAGCTTGCCAGATATCTGCTGGAAATACAGCACAGCAGAGAGGAAGCATCCAGGAGGTTCCTGGAGTGTGTGGAAGAGAACTTCCTTATACAGCTGGAAAATGAGTCTACCCAAGGAGGTGCTCTGCTGGACCTGTTGTTTGTGAACAGAGGACACATGGGTGATGTGCTGCTCAGTGGCTGTCTGGAGCACCAGAAATGTTGGAGGTTTCATCATTGGCTGAAGGAAAGAGGGGCACCTTCCTCTTTGGATTTTTGGTGAGCAGACTTTGGCCTGTTTAGGAAATTGACTGACAGAGTCCCGTGGGAGTCAGACCTGGAAGGCAAAGGAGATCAGGAAGGCTAATGTATATTAAAAAGGAATTGTGAAATATTCAGGAGCAGTCTGTCTCAAGGTATAGGAAGACAAGTTACCAGGGAAAAAGCATTAGGATTAAGCAGAGAGCTTAGGCAGGAACCTGGGGAAAAAAAAGATAATCTCTTGACTCTAGAAGGAAGGTCAGGTGACTTGGGACTGCTACAAGGATGTCACGAGTTCATGTAGGAAAAAGATTAGAAGGGACAAAGTCCAACTACAACTTGATTTAGCTGCTACACTTAAAAATAAAAATGGTTTCTATAAATACATGGTTGACAAAAGTTCATTTACTGAATAGCTGAGGGAGCTGTGTTTGTTTGGTCTCAGGAAGAGGAGATTCAGGGGGTCCTCACTGCTCTCTAGAATTCCCTGAAAGAAAGGTGTAGCCAGGTGGGGGCTGGTCTCTCCTGCACTGCCTGCAGTGGGAGGTCTAGAGGAAATGTGATTAAGCTGAGACAGGGGAGATTCAGATCAGGTATTAGAAAACATTTTTTCGCTGTTAGGGTGGTCAGGCATTGGAATAGGTTTCCCATGGAGAGGATGGAGTCACCATCCCGGGAGTTGTTTAAGAGGCATGTGGATCTGCTGCTGGGCAATATAGTTTCATGATTTAGAGATAACAGTGGTGGCGCTGGGCGGACGGTTGGACATGGTGGATCTTAAGGGTCTCTTCCAACCTTGATGATTCTATGCTTCTATGATTCTACCTGGTCATTCACTAAGTGATAGGTAAGTAAATAAGGTTCAAAAAGTGATAAATGCCTATCCTTCCTTTCTATCACCAGGAATCCTTTCTTTTAAGTCTCCTGGGATCCAAGCAACATTTGTGTTTCTCCCCGGCACTTGAATGCAAAAAGTCAAGTTGGTTGTATAGAAATTACTGCTGTGGGGAGGAGCTCCACTCCTCAAGACAAAGGATGGTTGAGTGACCACAAACTGAGTTCAACAGGAAGGCATAAGCCCCCACTAGGCAATTATGCATGATATACCTACTGGAGAAATTTTGAGAGATTTTGCAGTCCCCACGGTTAATGATTAATGTATATTCAAAAACAAGACATAATCTCTTCATGTATCTTTCTATACATTTTTTACCGTAATGTAATTAAGGTCATTAAAACATCAAGTTAAAAAAGAAAGGATATTTTGCTCTTGGCCCTTATTTATTATTTGGTAATGTTTGAATAGTTTAATTATATATTGCATAAAGGATTATAAATGAGTTTTTACATTTTTAATAGCAATTTGTACACTAAGAAAAGCCTAGAAAAAATTTCTATATCCCGATTTTATCTGTCTCATATTTCTCTGTTGTGATTCTTCGAACATTGTCCCATTAGAAAAAAGCCTGTAAAGTTTTTTTCCCTGGGAAGTTTCACTTTGATAAATGTGAAATATTCACCTGAGGAGGTAATTTGGTTACTGTTTCCAGTAACAAATTCAGAAGAGCGTTATCAGTTACTAGTTCTATAAACAGCTT
>VYZP01074730.1:4303-14656 GCA_013400635.1 Hypocryptadius cinnamomeus
CTTTATTCACCAGCAAGCTTGCATTTAACTGCAATTTTCAGGTGTCTCACGAAAGATTATCATATGGGTCCTGAGAAATATCAGCAGTGGAACTGCCACTTTATTGTGGAGAAAACAAGACAAAAAAGAAGTGAAACTGTGGGAATTGGTGTCAGGACTTTCTGTCTCTAGTTTTAGGCTTAGTTTGTTAAAAACTGTTAAATGGCGAGGTGAGCTGTTTTCAAAAGGCTTTTTGATAAAATGCTATCCAATGGTAATGCTTCCATATTTTTCTCTCCCATTTACACCACTGGGCTATGGAATAGGTAACGAGGCAGCATTCTGTTTCACCAGTCCTTAAATTCTGAGAAAGAGGAATAGGCTGTTTGCCTCTGAAGTGCTAACAGTTAACTCCAAAGGATCCTTGGGCTTGTCATTGATAGGAGAATGCTCTTCTTCAAATGGAAGAACACTGTTTTGGACTTTATGGACTTGGGCACCAATGCTGGCAAGAGCTAGCTATTGCTGTGCAAAGAACTTTTCCCTGGGCATTCAGAAGGAATTTTCAATAGCTCTGCATGTTTACTCCCCAAAGCAGGAATTTCTATGTGCTTTTTGTGGACAAATGCTGGTGAAAGCAAATGCCAAACCATGGCACCACATTAAGGCCAGAAAAACTGCTTAAAAAACCAGATTGTTCCTCTTCTCTTTTCTCAGTCAGTCATCCCTATTCTTATGGAAACCTTCTTGCAACTGCAGCATAAGCATTTGTATGACTTTGTGGGGAACTATATTGCAAAAATTGCACATTTTTTCCCAGGGGCTGTTTTTCATCTGGATCAGTTCCTTGATCTGGTTAACCATGCAGCCACACAAATATTTGTGATGGCACAGTACAACAGATGATCTAGGAGAAATTGTGGGAGTGGGAGAAAGTGGGGAATGCTTTATTGGTAATCATGTTCACTTAAAAGAATACCAAACTGTAGCTTAAAGAATAAAGGAATAGCAGTGGGATGACACATCTGAGAAGGGAGTCAGGCATGTGCATTATTCTTCAGAAATGAAAACACAGCTTCAAATATCAAATGGTGTCATTACAGGGGGTAAATATCAGCTAACACAGCCATTTCCAAAAGTTGCAGTCTGCAGGCAGGGAGACTGTTCAGTATTTTGGTCTGTCTGAAACTTCACTTTGAGGGAGCTGGGAAGCAGAAGATGCAGATGGTGGATCCAAAGGGCTGCAAAAGCAGTGATCTGCGTGTAGATGACCCTGTGCCTCCATGTGATTCACAAGATCTGAAGTGAGATGCTATGTGAGGTTGTTTTGGATAAATATGCTGGTGTCTCTGTGTGTTTGTGTGTGCACAGATGGGTTGTTGCATGTTGTTCTTCTCCTGAAGGTGCTTATTGTGGGTTTCTTTTGAACTGGTTTGTCACCAGGAGAGCATTGCACACAGATTTATTTATTGCTATTTTCTTAAGAAGCTGTGCTACTTGCAGCACTCTTCTGGGCCCTGCACTCTGCAGTGGCACAGTAGCCTGTCCAAGTCCTCACAGAAAGATGATGTGGCTCCTTGTTCCATGTTGCTGGTGTTCATCCTGACTTCTGTCACTTGGCACTTGGGCTTGTGTGGCTTTGGGAAAGGACCCTCTCTGTATGTGCCCATACCCACCAAAACTGACTTTGCTGAGCCTTTGATGGCCTCTGACATTTGCTTAAATATGAGTTTTATGCCAAAATATCCTAGTTCCAGTGCATTCAGGTTGAGAGGAGTGAAATTGAATAAATGTTGCTTCCTGAGGCTCTACTGCATTTTCTAAAACCCTTCAGAGACAATTTCCAGTCCAGAAGGGAGCTCACAACATGCTTCACCATTATTAAGCTAAAGCAGTTGCCGAGTCTATTCAGAGCCTTACAGCTACATGTGTGCTGAAATGCCTTTCTGGACAGAGGTTCAGAATGCTGGGCTATGTCAATGCTGCCGTTTCAACTCCCAATTTGTATCTTTTCTTTCTCTACAGGACCCAAGGTATAACTTAGACACATCCAAGCTAATTTTGAACATATTAACTCAGTTGCCTACAGCAGTCTAGTTAAGGGAGCAAGGAGTTCATAAAGAATGTCCTGTCCAAAAATCAAGATAGATTAAGCAGCAATGAACCCCATGGTGCAGCAGTTTATGACTGTCCCTGGTCCAAAAGACAAAAATTTGGTTCTTTTCACGTGGTATTTTGGGGGCTGCCATACCTTTTGCGTTGTGAGGAACTATGCTTCTTGAATACCACTAAGTATTCCCTGTTTACACCTGCCTTTTAAGAGATTCTCTAGCCCACTGCTGCATAGTTTCATAGTTGTACACAAGGTAAGAGAAGGGGTTTGTGCTCTGTAGTCAGTGTTGTGGGAGGATGGACTATGTGCAAGTACTTTGATTCCAGACTAAATGCCATGTCTGATTTAGCCTGGCACGTCCTGTGTTAGTGTTTCCAGGGACAGATGAACCAGTTCCTTTCAGAAATGTTTTTTAATTAATGAAGTTCTGAATATCCAAGTGACACTTCATTATTCACAGCTACTTTATTTCAGTAGATGCTGTTTCAGTCAGTATCTCCGTAGCTTTTAAGTGGATAACATCATTATACCTTCACTTCTTCAGAGGCTCTCAGGATCAAAGATGTCAACTACACTGTGATCTTCATTAGAAGGGAAAGACAACAGGGAGGGGGCTGGCTCATGCAGTGAAAAGATCTTTTAAAACTCTTTGTCTCTTCAGACCATAATAATGGAACAATGACTCTCACTGGGTAATGGATGCAGGGTAAGAAGCAGAACAGGGCTGAAATCAGACAATTTGGTAGTTTTGTTCTTTTGTGCATGGGGAAGGTGGTTTCCAGATCACTACAAATGCTTTGTTGCCCCTGCATTTAACTACATTGTAGGAAATCTGATGGAAAGAATGACCTTGGAATAGGTTTACAGTTCTAGCTGCTGCAAATTTAAGGGCAGGATTGTTGTCTTATAAAGCTATGGTGAAAGTTAATCAATTGCAGGACCAGAAATATGAACAACTTTTTTAGTACTAATGTTGTATCTCTGCATAACTATATCAGGGCCCTGAGGGGCACCCCCATTTCTGACTAGCCTTGCCCAGCTCTCTGGGGCTCCCCCCACACTGCCTACAGCCCAGGATCCCATGTCAGTCCCCTGGGGCTGTTGGTCTCTGCCCCAGTGATGTTTCAGCAGAGGCACTCTCCAGCTGCCCACAGCCCTGCTGAGCTGTGAGTGCCCCAGGCTAGGACCACCACAGGCCTATGTCCCCACAGAGTTACCCAGTGCCTGGGGCTGCGACTCTCTTGGCTTTCCTGGTGCCTCCCTAGCAGCTCTGTTTTGCCATCTCTCATGGGAAGACCTCAGCCTTTGCAGGGACCTGACAGTCCTGCAGGTTGCTTTTGTTGGAATTCAGCCAGCACCTTTCTGAGGGCTTTTTTCCTAGTGCTTTGTCAGATACATGAATACATCTGAGCTGACTAAAAATATTCTTATCTATTATTCAATAATCTCTTCATCTTTCACCTTGCTGCTGGGTTGCTTTGTAAAACTTTAACAATAAGCTCATTTGATTGAAGTGGAGATAAGGAGTCAGCTCATAAGAGCAGATTTTTGCTGGAGAATGATCTGTGAAACCCATGTGTATTTGGCCTGTCTGCTTGTTTTAAGACCTACAAATCCTACCATAGGTAGTCCCCTAAGAAATGGGTGCTTGTTTATTTCCACAGACATTTCAAGTATGTAACATAGGACAAACATGTTCTTTAACCTTTATTAAAAAATATCTACTACAAAAGCACTGAGCTCTAAAACCCAGGAATAGCAAATGAGCTATTCACCAATATGAAGCAATGCTCTAAACAGAGTATTTTCATCACCGTATTTTTTTTTAATTTGAATGATTCTTTTTTTATCAGAATATTTGGTGAATGTATTTGACAATGTTGCCTTAAAGAGTTTATGACAGCCACATGTTTGGGGCTGGAAGAGGGGGAGGAAGGGAGGGTTCCTAACGTGGGAAGACATTGCAGACCACAACAACCTTTTCCTCTTGTCCTGCATTGGCTATTATGACACAGTTCTGGTTTTGGAAATATGTGGTTTCTATTTTTGCTCCTGAAAAAAAAAGAAAGGGAATACATTTTTCAACAACATTGTGATAAGAAAATGTCATTTCCTAGCCTGCACATGTGCGTGGATTGTGCACAGGTGGTGTGAGAATGTCTGTTTCATGAAGACTTGTTCAGGAGTGATAAGGGAAGCCTATCTCTAACCCAGGCCATGGTAGTATGTGTGCTCTGAAACACTTGTCCTACCAACCTCAGAAAACTACAGATACTACAAAGTATCTGAGGGGTTGCCCCAGTACAGATTGGTGGATATCTGGATTCTGCTGCTTTTGCCATCAATGTGATAAGTGTGATAGCAATGGCTTTTCCATGCTTACTGAAGAATCTCTTTCACTTGATCTATCCCTCCAGGTTTCCTGTGTAAGCAGTATTGAAAAATAAACTATCTATTTTCTCAGGACTTCCTGGAGTCATGGTCCCAAAGGAAGGGAGGGTTAAAAGCATTTTTTAAAAAAGACTTGTTAATTAAAAATATCTTATTAAACCTCTTTGGCCTTAACTATATTGAGAAAATATACTGATCTAGCACATCACTTGCATAAACCACAGTTGTGTTTAATACTCTAAGAGCATGTCACAGATTTCTGTCCTTGCTCATTCCAAGGACAAAATTATGTTTAACATTGGGATAGTTAGAAAACAATTTTACCTCATATATTTTAACACTGCATTTTCCTTGTATAGTGTTGAGCTTAGTTATTCTAATTTTGTCTTCAGTAATGTGTTTCTAATTTTGTTGTTGTGGCTGTTGTTCCCTAAGGGTATTTCGAAATGAGATTCAGCATTTAAAAAAATGCTTAGATGTAACAGACTTCTAATAATTAAATCAATGTAAAGAGTATTTCTAAATAGTATTTCTAAGTGTATTTCTAATCCTGAATACTTTATCATTAATACATGAAAAGTTTCTACTGTTTGTTGGGTACTGAATTTTCCATTTCTGGTGCAGGTAACTGCTTAATTCTCCTGGGCATATTCTGTGCACATCTGGAAATCTCCATTCAGAAGGGCAGTTGACGTGTTTTCCACCAAAGTGTATGTCAGAAGTGCTAGAATCCACAGGAAACCATTTAAAACAAGAGGGCTGTGTGGCCAGTACCGTATTATGCTTTTATGACCAAGAAGCTGGTTTAATTTGGAAGAAACCGCAGCAATTTCCTTTGAGATAGAAATAAGTGCAATTTTTCTTTCACTTATCTGGAAAAGTTGGCTTACTCCAGATCTAGAAGGAGACGTGTGTGGCTAGGCAGGATTCAGGAACTTTCCAACAGTGGCTGTTCTTCACCTCTGTGCAAAGGTGATCCATATCTTGCTATATATTTTGCCTTCTCAGGAGATGGATTTTTCTCCTGGGGGAGCTCTTCTCCATGCTTCCTTGTTGACAGCAGCTTGTCTGCTCTACCCTGTCTCCCCAGCATTTTTATCTAAACCGTTGAGGGCATATGGAGGTAAAAGGAAAGTCCCAGACTAAGAACTTTGGAATGGCCAGTGCTCACTTTCCTTGATGGCCATAGCATCAGCAAAGAAGAATCAGCAAAGGTGTCAGTGTGGCCTACACTTGCAGATTTCTTGATTTACATACCTGTAGATTACTCAAATAAGATAATGTGTTTAAAAAAGCATTATCTTGCTGGGTCTTGTTTTCCAAATATCAGCCCAGAGCAAGTTTTACAGCTGATATACAATAGCCTGATAGAAATATTCGTGGTAGAAATTCTGCCAGCTCTTTAATGCCAGCAACACCATGATCACTTAATCACTGGAGGACTTTGTTGTCAAAATGACTCTTTTGCAAATGACAGTATGTTTGGGGAATATTGCTTGGTGCTTCTAAGAGTAGGGGCTCTGTGCTGATTGATTGTTAGCCAAGCCCACAGGTCCTGGGTGCCAATGTCCCCATGCAGCTCTGGCAGGAACAATGAGGGTGGGTGCTCATGCAGCACTTTTCATCTTCAGGTGAGTTCACAGAGGCTGTGGGACCCAGCTGCACTCACTGTGGGCTGCAGAGCTCCAGTGGCAGCGCTTCTGTGGCTCGAGGCAGGAATGATCCTGGTGGCACGTGGGACACATGCTGCCTGTCACTCCACATGTTGCTTGGAGAAAAAGCAGCATGTGCCCTAAGGCAGAACATACAGCACAGCCCAGCTCAGACACTCTCTGCTTGCCATGGCTGGCTACCACATCATGCCTGCCTGGAAACAGGACTTCTCTATCAGACTAGATCGGCAACGATGTCTTTATTCAGATATTTTTAATGGAAACACACCCATGAAGCGTAAGGCTTCCTAAATTCTTTTGACTACTCTGTGTGTGACTGTGGGGGATTTTCTACCTCTGTTTGATCCTGATTTAATTTCCCAGACTTGGAGCACTACTGGTAAAGAATACCAAATATGTAAAATTATATCGTGTGTCTGAGTAGCATTTAGTGTCCTCATGGAAAAAATGTTGACATGGCAAGCTTGTGACAGGGCACTCTGCCTTTGTGGAACTGCTGGACAACCCTTCTGTGGACATGCCCTTAGGAAATGTTCAGAAAGCATGGTTTCACATGTTGGTATGGATAGAAGCTATATAGAATTTGGATAAAAAGGCAAATGTATTTACTGAGCCATTCTTGGTAACACAACAGCTTGCACAGTAATATATTTGTTATCATTGGCCTGATTTAGCAGCAGGTTATGTTCAGCACATAATGAATAAAAACCCATGAAAAATAATATTGTGATCTAAGACCACTGAGCTTTAGCTAGCATGGTACATTGCCTGCTTTCAGTTAGGTTCAATTCAATGAAAATTAGTGCCAGTTGTGTTTCATTAGTACACAAAAAAGAGAGCTGTGTTTTTGTTTTCCAGAAAGTTGCTGAATCACATCGCTGTGCAGAGTATATTCCTCAAATGGCCTTTCTCTAATGATGGGAAAAAAAAAAAAGCAAAAAAAAAGCAGCACACCTGTATTAAAAGTCAAGCAATGAACCATATGAGGAAAAGTAATAGTATCCTTTTATTTTATTTTATTTCTCATGCTGCATTGCCTTGGAATTTAAGGGCATAGTGTAGTCCTTTTCTCTTTTACTGCTGCATGGCTTGTGCTTAACTATTTATGTTGCAGTGCTAAGACCTGCTCTTGCTCCCCAGGAGAAACACACTAAAGTATTATTAGACCTAAGTGCATGGGAGGGAAAGCTTTTAGTACAATTTTTTATGTATAAATATTGCATACTTTATACCCATCCTTAGACTTTTACGAAAAGATAAGTTATCTGATACACTCTGGTGGCCAGTCTTTCTACAGGAAGAACTCACAGGTGCAACATGGTGAATAATGCATGTGTGTTTGCCATGTATTGTGCTCTACTTTTTATTTCTAATTGTTATTTTTAATTTAAGAATGCATGTACTGCTTGGTCAAGCCCTGAACAGGTGTTTTTTGCTGCTAGTCCTTTGGTCTCTAAGGCTGAAACTGGGCTGGTTTAATAACACCCAGTTTTTATTAAACTTTCTTTTTCGTCACAGCTCCCTATGTGTTAGAAGAAGAAAAAGATCTAATCCTCTGGGTTTTTTTGACTATAATAAACACAGTAAGGTAGAGGCTTTTGGTACAGATTTGTGTCATGCTCAGCAAACACAAACCTGTCTAGGATGGGCCTTCTGGGCTTTACAGCCATACAAAGAACTACCAGCTTTCTGGACCTTCAATACAGGTACACATGGCTTAAAGAAGTAAACATTTTTGTGTACGCACATGTGAATTCAAATACACGAACGTTCAGTCACATAGCCTCTACTGACAATAACTATGACATTTCTATATACTCTGTCTTCTGAATTGGCTCTGCTTAATGCTGCCTCTCTTATGTTGTCTGTGACATGGTTAGCCTTTTTTCAGTTCCTCTTTTTGTTCAACAGGAAATGCCAGGCTTTTCTGATTGCATCTTTTCTTCTATTACTGCTCTATTACTCTGGCTGTAGGTGTTGGAAGATGAAATTTTCCTCAACTTCCAGGCAAGCAAATCTCCATCCTGCAATGTGCAGAGAAGCTGCTGAAATGCTGGGACAGAGACCGGGGAAAACACTAAGAAATTCCTGGCTCCCTGTAGGGCACAAAGTATGAACACAAAGAAGAGGGAGGAGGAAGATGCTAGGTGTGAACCTGCAGCTCTCTTGCCCATGCCCTGAGAGGCAGCTCTGGTGCTGCTTCCCCTGTTTGCAGGGCAACTGCTCTGGCCCTTGCATAGGGCTCTACTTCTTAATACATTTTCCTCCTCTACCTTTCTATTTCTTTTCTCTCAGGGTCATCACTTAGGGTTGTAAACTCATCTTGCTGAGGAAAAGAAGGCAGCCTGCTCCCTCTATAGGCTTCTCTGGTTGTTGCTTTCACGAACCAGCCATCCAAGGGATCAGAGCTGCATGCTTTTGAAGACTGTCAAAAACGCTGAAGTGAGATGTATTTTACATTTATTTTAAATTTATAGGTGCTTTTTGGTGTGTAAATGTGTATGAATATGCATCTGTGTGTATATGCACGCACGTGTGTGTGTACATATGCCCACACACATTCCCTAACACCTATGTATGTAGCTACTTTTCCTGCAAAAGTCACATATGGAGCTGTTTTACTGTTTAATTTTAGTCTTTTTATAGAGCAAGTGCATGATCCTTTTGTGTGAACTTGCTGTTTGTTAATGGTTTATGACAGCAACCTCCTGACTGCATCTTACCCTTATTAATGGAAGAGACACCACCTGAGCCAGCAGGTCCGTGAACTCAGGCGTGCTTCCTCCCCGGTGTCCTCTATCCCAACTGCTTTTCTCTCCTCTCTGTCCCAGGACTTTGCCTCCTCAGTTGCACCAGCTCTGCAATTTCTGACATCATTCTAGTAAGAAAAGCAACCTGTATTAAGAACAACTCTGTAAACAAAAAGCCTATTTGTAATTTGGATCAGCTCAGTGACCTGATTTACAGCACAAACCCAAAAACAGTTGCAGAGAAGCATGAGTGTGAAGAAGCAGCCAGAGGCAAGGCAGGGATGGGAGACAGACATTCCCAAGCTGTCCTTGCAACTGAAGTCCCCCTTTTGTGTAACTACAGCTGCCAGTGTACCTTTGCTCTGGCACAGATATCAAAGGGAATTCCCCTGCACTGCCTGAAGTAACACTTTAGGGAAAAACTGACACATTGGTGAGTTATATATTAACCATTATAAAGAGTGGCAGCGTGACAAGGCAGTGAGTTGCTGATAAAAAAAAATAGCAACATTTCCATTATGCAGAGCATGGATAATAGCTCCTAGGAAAAAACTACTCAGCTCTTTCCACTAAATTATACTGTTTTCAATTCTTCCATATTTTCTGAAATGTGAATATATTGTTCAGATGTTTTCAATGCTAAATAAATGCCTCTGGCTGTTGCTTGTGGGTTGCTGAGGGGAGAAGGCAGGAAATGTTTTAGCTAAAATGATGCAGCTATTTCCAAAGAAGTGTCAGCAGAGTAGCATACAAGATTTCAGGAGTTACAGAAAAAAAAATAATTGTAGCAGTCATTCAACACTGTGCTCAGTTTTCCTTCCCAAGGTCTGACCTTGGTCTGTGTTCAGCATTATCAGAGATCTGCTGCAATGAAGTTTAGGTTCTTATGTCTCATAGGACACAAATTAATTGCTTTAACTTAAGTTTAAAAGCAGAGCCTTGCCAGAGATGACAAATGGGAATATTATATATCACCAGTTAAATGACTAATGTTTTATTTGTCTTTGAAGTTTCTGGTGAAAGCTGAAGCATAATGGTGAAAGAAAAAATAATTTAAGTTACATAACACCTCACATATGGAATTGATAATACTCTGTTTTTATATGGAATACATCGCTCTTCAGTGATTATATACATATATATCTATCTAATGAAGATGATTCCATTTGGTGTCCAATATGTGCTGTGCATTTATTCAGGAGACTCAGGAGATTTAAACTTTTTGACAGAAGATGAGATTTTTTTTAATAGAAGATCCTTCTTTTGGTCAATGTATTCCACTACTTAATGAAAAGAACCTGTCTGTGTTTCAAGTCAATTGTCTGGTTTTCAAGAGACATTTTTTGGCCTTCAAAACCACAAAAATGATCCTTGCTTTAGATCAAAATACCATTTTTTTGAATTTAAAAAAAAACAAACCACCCCCACTTTTTTTTTTTTTTTTTTT
>VYZP01074730.1:14675-47143 GCA_013400635.1 Hypocryptadius cinnamomeus
TTTTTTTTTTTTTTTTTTTTTCTTTCCCAAAGCACTTCTAATTTCAGGAGTAAAATATTTCTTTAAAGTTGTATGTTTGGAATTGAATTGCATGGAATTTATGTAGCCAAGGCTTTAAGCACACTTACATGATGAATAATATAACCAAAATCCCTGAGGTCTTTTTATCAGGAACTCAGCTAGACAGGCACTTAGAGAGACCCTTTTTCTATTCCCAATCCTATGGGAAGTATACTCTGCACTTGACAAGGTGAAATAAAAAGGGATTCAGATAACAAAAGGATGGTAATAAATACTAATGAATATAGGAGAGTTGAGGGTAGGCCATGTTCAGGGCAGGATATTGCTCAAGTGTGTTTGGGAAGGGAAGTATACTGACAGGGATTTCCTCTCCACCCCTTAGATCTGCTAACGTCTTCATAACGTGGGTCAGGGTTGCCCTGGCATGTGGAGGCTACATCTCCTTTCATCCCACCCTGATCTCTTGAAGAAAACAGAGGCATGAGTAAGGGAGATTAATTATTTTGTTTAAATAGCTGGTGCTGGCTGCCAAGGAGGCAACCTGTGACAGAGGAGAAGAGCAGTGAAAGGTAAAAAAAGATAGTCAGGATTAGGTCAAAAGAAAAGCTAAGCAAAACCACAGAGAAACATTTAGGCAAAGACTTAGCCTAGGGATGAGTGAAGCAGAGTTTCAGTGGGATTGATAAAATCCAGGATACAAGTGTACTTAGGAATAGTGTGATTGCTGTTTGGATGCAAGGGTACTGTATGTATACTAGCATTGCAGATTCTGACCATCTCTAGGCTGGTGCCAGAGGTCTGTCACTTACACCAATTTGGAATTGCTGTCAGTTTTCTGAGTACAGTGTGTCCAGATGATTATTACAAGTCTGCAGGAAGAAGCACACAAGTTGTGCTTGTATCTAATATTCAGACCCCAAGAAAAGGGCAAAGAAATGGTCTTCTATGTGACAATTTTGATCAGTCTTGTCAGAATTAAAAAAAAAAAAAAAAAAGCTTTGTACTTGCCAATAAATTAAACACCTGTTGTGATTAAAATACAACAACGTCAATTTCTGCTTGTTGGAAATGTTTTGCATACAGCCTTTGGCAGCCTCATTTCTCCTCACGGGAAGAAGACCGTAAGACAACCCAGCATTACTTTTCAGATGCCAACACACTACTGTATTGCACCACCAGGGTGTTGCAAAGAATGCCTTACAACGTGCAGCTACCCAAACCTAACAAGGCTGGGGAGTGATGTATTTGTTACTGTATGCACGACCTCATCTTCAAAGGAAAATTAGCATTAGCAAACTTAAGATGATGGAAAGGGAGGAGTTGGTTTAAAATTCATTTCAGCAACAATAGGGTTGAATAATAATAATTTAAAAATCCATTATTGTCATTGTCCTCTTTGCCAGTTCTGCATGTAACTGTTCATTTTATTTCAGCAGAGGCAATCACCACAAAAATCAGGACAAACTAATTTCTCATGTATGTGCCAAAGCAACATCAGATGGTGGTGTGCAGAGCAGTTGGTATGTCTGTTTGGGCTGCTCAGTGGGGCCATGAAGATCATGCTTTGGGCTGGGGGCAGGCACCTGTGACTGCAGGGCAGAGGAGGGAGCTGCCAGCAGCTGCCAGCAGCTCTGGTGTCAGACTCATGCAAAGCATGATGAAAACAATGCCACTTCTGAATACGAAATTCCCCAATTTCTTTCTTGCCCTAGTGAGAGGAACTCTGCAGATGTGGAGACAGGGACAAAAGCAGCCAGTATTTCCTCTCTTTCTACATGCTGGTCAGCCCTGTTCATGGGGCACTAGCTCATCTCTCTGGCTTCTGAACTGAGAAAAGAAGATGATCCTCTTCCAAGTAACTAATGAATCATCCCTTTTAATACATAGCATGCATGACTGCATTGTTAAAAGCAGTCTTAATCACTCACTGAGAAAAATGTTATTGATCATTTCTCCCTTTTAGTTGTTAAGTGGAAGCCTTGGGAGTTGTGACTCACAGCCTGTGTGCTGTGGCAAATCCAGAAAGGCTTTAGTAGATTTTTAGATAATTGTAGGAGCCCTCTGTATCTTATTCCTCACATCTTCCTAGTATAGTTGTAATTTGGAAAAATGGTAGATTTCTTAGTTTTGTATTATTCTAAAAATCACTGTTTTGTAGATGGATTTGGCCTGAACTTTACACCAAAATTCAACAAAGAGAAGGACTTGTGGTAGGCAACTGACTTGTAGCAGGGGATAGGGCAAAACAGCTTCTGGGCTGGAGGAAGCCCACCCCCCCCATTTTGTCTTTAACTCTGTAGTGGTGTTGGACATGCTGTGCATTCAGCACTTCACCCTGGTTTATGAGCATAGGACTATGTCAACAAAACAGTGAAATAAGGAAAAAAAAAAGAAGTAGTAAGAGTAAATTGGAAGGTTCTTGACAGCTTTTTGGAAAGAGAATGAATGGGTCTGAGGTAAGAAATGAATTTTCTTGTTTACTTGGAATTGCCAAAGGCAGAGAAAAGTGAATAAATAAAATGTTTTCAATGTGATGTGGGAAAAAGTGTATCTGTAGCTATTTTAAATGTAGACAGATATACTGATTGACATACTTGTGTATTAACTGCATAAAAATACTAGGGTGAAAGATTATTATTAATGCCAAATGATAAAGTTTTCAACTGGTGCAGGATACCATAGTTAGGACAGTCTATACCCTCTTAAATCAGTCTTTCTATGTTTGTATGTCTATTATATCAGTATAATAGGGCTGCATTCTATTATTACATCCAACTTATTTAATTGAACCAGTCACTTGTTTGTTCCTTGACAAAACCAAAAGAAGCTACAGGGCCTCCATGGGGGATGAGGAGGAGTAAGATATGTAGGGACATTTCCAGCAGTGAGTGATTGAAGCATGTTTGTTGTTATCAATTTTTTTCTGTTATTTCCCCTAAATAACCTTTCTCATTCATTATGAAAAGAGAGCTTTCCCATGTGCCCCTCCATGACACTACATGACATATTGCTGGACAGCAGGTCCTCTGCTCTCCCACCACAGCCTTCCTTAACTTCTGCAAAATGGAACCAACCTCTGCTGTGAGCAGACACTTGGGAGGCAGGGGTAAGAGGGGTAAAAAGGCACCCAACTAGTGATTGATTGTGTAATGATACTAAAATCCATGCATTACAAGACTTCATCATGACTGTAGCCGGGAGTAAAGGTGATGTAAAATAATATATGATAATAGATTTCTTTCAGCACTTTTGCCTAGCACCGGATAAGTAGCTTTTTGTTTCTTGGGCTGTCATTGTTGGAAAAAATATTGCCATCAGCTGTAGGTCTTAAAAATATCCTTTGATATATGGAAAGGAAATGGGATTTATTTTGAGACAGAATCTTGCCCTCCTGGTGCATTGCATGATGAATGTGGTCACTTGATGGAAGCATGCTGCCATGGGGGATCAGCCCTTGGGATCTGTCCCTGTGTCAGCTCAGCTCTCAGAGAATGACAGAAATCTTTGTGGAGGAAGCAGATGTTCATGGTGGTATCACAAAGAAAGAACAGACAAGAAGACATTTGAGAAGAAGGGCATACTAAAGACCATAGCAAAACTTCATTTGGCATCTTCAAGGGAGGATTCAGTGAGAGCAGAGATTTAGAGTAAGCCTTGCTGGGGGATAGCCCTGGAGAAAAGCTGAGAAGCTCCAGAGGCCTCCCCAGCCATCACAGGCTGTTGGTGGGGGATCATGTTTTGTGTGATGACCCTGCAGATGCAGAGGAGTGTAACTTGAAGAGCTCAAATCCCAGCCATCCTCTGAATAGGATCTAAAAGATCCTAAAAATTCAGGGAAAAGCAAATAATAACTGTATAAAATTGTAGCTTTTACATAGTCTTGTCTTGGGAGGAAATAGCCTGGGTCTTGACAGCTGAAAGTGGACAGATCTACTATAATCATCTGTAACAGTTTTTGAATGCAAAGATAGTTATAGTAGTCAGTACTTGTTCTTTGTGAGCAGCAGACATCAAGAAACCAGTATCTTTAATAAGAAACATCAATTTGAACTTCTGACTGTGACTTCAGTTTGAAGTCTCTTTAATACTCTTAAAATCTATTTCAGTTTAATAACCTCATTCAGCATAAATTTTTGCTTGGATCGGAGAGCACCTTTTATTATCTGCTGTTTCTTACATTTATAAGAATAGTACTTAAACATCAAAGGAACCTTAAAAAAATAAGCTGTTTGGATCACTTCAGTAAATTGCTTATTGCTGCTAATTGCCCACCACTTCATAAAATCCCTTTCTGTTTTATGGCTCTTTCTTGCAAACCTCCGGAGAGACTGAGATAACTCCACATCTGGTATCCCAATATTTAAAGTATAAGATTGTGACGCTCAATTCATTTTTCCCCCTTCCTTTTCCCATGTATTTCTAAGTCTCAGGTATCCTTGTGAAACTTCAGAGCCAGGCCATTGCATTGTTCATCCAGAGGATTCCCACTGGTTCTCGTTCTCAACCATGTCTATGGTTATGGTCTCATACACCTCTCTGACAGGAACATCCACATGCTATCCCACCTTTCCATGTCAACAGAGCCTCAAGCTATGTTTCTCCCTAACAGGAGAGGAACACCAGTCCTTAATGGGAATCAAAAGTCAGGATGACCAAAAAAGCCCTGCTCAGTGATGAATCATGTGTAGTGGGTTTTCTCTTCCCTTAGTGTAGACTGGAATATTGATTTCAAAACCATACTGGGGCCAAGTCCCACTGTGTGCAAGAGAGCCAAGACTCCAACGTTCAATATTGGGAGATTTCTTTGAATCTCTTGAAACACTGAATGCCTCCTCATTTCTTTTTCTGCCTTGGGCCATGCAACAAAATGGATGTCCTGTACAAATTATTGTGACCATAATATTGCTGGGCAGCTGAGAAATGATGCAGATGATCCCCACCTCCTTCCTAAAGACAAATGACATTTTTACCCTTATATTTTTGCAACTATACTGCCAGAATCTGGAAATACATTACACAAGCTTAAAAATTTAAGATTTTCATACAAATCAGTATTGTCCAATTGCCTACCAAAAAAAGGGCTTTATTATTCCCTATGGGAAATCTCTATATTTGATCAGAAATGTCTAATATGAATAAAATTCCCCAACTTCAAAGAGTAAAATTATTTTCCATTTCTTGATCATTCAAATCACCTGGCAAACTCATCAAGAGATTTTGGTGTGCTAAGCACATATTCTAGCCAGCTAGTTAAATCACCACTGAGACATTTTTTAGGTTGGATGATTTTATTTGGTTTTGTAATATTAAATCTTTAAAAAATCTTTATATGATGCTTTTCTTGTTTCTTTGGTTTTAAAACTTTTTGAGGCAGACATGGTCCATGCTAAAACCTTCTACAATATATATCCACTTTTAGGCGAGCCATTTCAGTGCCAAGCTGGAAGTTAGGAGTGAATATTTATTTTTGGAGCAGATACATCTCTGGCATTGCTCTTACCATTACAGCTAACACTCATCTAAGAAAAGATAGGTATAGAGGCCAGGCTGGGGTTACATGGCTTGGCAAATAGGGCTTCAGAGTACTTAACTGTAGATCAGAAAAGCTACCAGCACAAACAGCACAATTCAGGTGTTTTGCAAATTTATTCTACCTAGCAAAATGTGTTAACATTGTTTTAAAGCAGTTAATATCTTCTGGCCAGCTTTATAATGAATTTGAGGTGGAGGATTTTTTTGCTTGCAGTCAACAGAAAGTATAAAACTGCTTTAATCTATAACCCACACTCTTCTTAGCTTAGATGATACAGAAATTCAGTGGTGCATGTGTATTTGTTCCAGATTAAATCTGTATTGTTAGTTGACCCAGTAATGCATCTAGCTGGCATTAATGGAAAGGAGCATCAGCTGTTGAAGGGTTGATCCTTGATAACTGTGTAACCATGTGGCATTTCATCATGCCACAGGAAATGCATTTGTTACTTTTTCCTTCACTGATACCCAGTGCTTCTTTGCCCTAGGCTTTTGTACATGCATTTTATTTTCCATTTATAAATTAGATGGTTTGGGTTTTTTTTTTTGCTTTTTGAAATTTTGTGAAATTGCAAATTGTACCTGCTCTGTACCAGAAAAACATGAGTGAAATGTCCTGCTCTTTATTTTTTTAGTACAAACATTTTAGCTCAAATAAAACAAAAAAAAAAGAAGGAAAAAAAAAAGCTTAACTGAGAAAGATTTTTAATCCTCCTTTGTTTATACCCAAGATCCTTCCTTGTGTCTAAGTCATTACTACAATTGCTACATGGACAGGTTTGGCTAGTACTGCAAGAAAATCAAGGGCTGGCCAGACAGCATTTTGCAGTGTGCATTTAGTTGTACACCTTAAAAATAGCATTTTGGTTCCTAGATGCACTACACTTTGAAATACAAATCTGGATGGCTTGGAGAGGTTAACTTCATAATAACAGATACCATTAAGCATTATGGGATTAGTGTATTGCTATGGGTCTATTTGTTTACTGTTTTAAGAAAGCCTGTTAACATCTTTGTGTAGTTAAAATTCAGCCTCTTTATTTAGCAGCCTGTATTCTGACAATTTAAAAATGTTTAACTGAATTGATGATGCAACACATGTACACAGTGACTCTCAATAAAGCCAACATTTATTGAATTTACTTATGTACAAGGCCATGAACAAATAGTGCATTAATGTTCAGAGAGAGAGGACAGTGTTTGAAGCAGTGCTGTATGGACCTTCCTATTAAAAAAAAAAAAACAACCAACCAAACAAAATAACCCAAAAGCAAAAGCTTGTTGTTGCTCTTGGTTAGATTTGTGTTTGAAAAAAAACCAACCCATGTCAGACCTTCAGCATTTTTTGTAGTTATGCAGAAGGGTGACCAAAATGATGCCCTTAACTATTATCATTAAATCTTCATACACTGAAAATTTATCTAATTTCTGCTTTCTTAGTTTCTACTGTAACTAGGAAAGCACTACTGAAGTTAATTTTAATAACCATTAATACTGACATGCAAGTGATTACTATTTCCCCTACTTCTTTCATTTGGCATTTAAACAATTTCACTTAAAAATCTTTGAAATAGTCTCAAATGTGCCTAGACTGATTGAGATGAATAAGTTTTTTCTAAGAGGAGGGAAAGAGAAGCTACATATGTATATTAGCACATGCTGAGGTGAACAGATAACCCCAAAGAATCTGTTATTCAAAATATTTTAATTTTACTCTGCAGTGAAATTCCACAAAGGCCCTTTCTTGTTCCTTTTGACTCATTTTCCGTGCCATTTACTGGAAAGTACCTAGGCAAATTGCCAACAATTCCTAACGTCTCTGGAGTAATGAGATCAGAATGGCCATGGTATCACCACAGCTTTTTATGGTGGAATTTGAAAACGTTTCTTTTGTGGCAGGCTATCAACTTTGTGCAGAATAATTTCTTAGCTGAGGCATTTGGCAAAGAGTGCTCTGCATGACTCAGCAGCAGATCTGCTCCATCTCAGATTTTGGTTATATTAATATGAGGTTTATTTTTTACATGAACTTATACATATTTATGACTTAAGTTCCCTTGCATGCTGCTGGGCTTTCTCCAGTTCCAGTGCCTGCCTCTCCGGCTACTCCAGCAAAGCCACATGACATATGCTACACAGGGATTCAGTATTGAGGTGGATGGAAAAGGAATCAGTGACTGAAGCAATTTTTTCATTGATAAAAGAGATAATTCTGTTATTCTGTCCTTAATTAGGGTTTCTTAAGGGAGAGCTGTGCAAATTTTCCAACGTTCAGATTCTGAAATACTAGAATGAACTCATGACTTGGAGCTCTTGGATTTGTTACTAATGCTAGCCATGCAACCTTTATTAGTACACACACTCATTACTCATGCAAGCAATTGCACTGACTTGAAAGAGGCTCTCTGTAGCACAGGAACCAGCCTTGAGTCATCAGCTCTTTGTTAGAGACATCACCACAGAGTCAGCCAGGTTCTAAAGCAGCTGAGCAAACACACTCTCTCTAATACATGCAGAGGGAAGTACTGGTGCTCTGGCCAACCTCCTCAGTACCATGAGTGAAGAACTGGAGAGCTGTTATTTTTCCCTGTAGTGAGCAGGGAATGGGTCAGAAATCATTGGTGATTAGTTCAAGCATAGACTGAAACTACCCTATGTGCTACTAAATAGCCCTGCCTTCAGCTGAAAATACATTTTTGCACAAATCCGCACTTCATAATCTTCCAAATTTTGTCATACACCTTTCATAGAGTCACTGAGGTTTGTAAAGACCTGCAAGATCATTAAGTCCAACCTTTGACCAAATATCACCATGTAAACTAAACCATAGCCTTTAAACAAACTGTGTTCAACTTGAAAGAAGAGAGCTTCAGAAAAAGATATGGGTAAATTTGAGAACTACTTACTGAAAGTACATGGAACAGCACACAGTGATAGTCAAAAGTGTACAGTTGAAGAGCTAGGAAAAAGAAAACAAACCAGAGGCTGATATATTTTATAAATCGTATACTTAGAAACAACATTTGAAAAAAATGGGATACTTTTTCAGTGCAGCAAAGGAGTTTGTGACCACGCGATTTTGAGGTCAGGAATTTTACATGACTGAAAATAGTAATCTGTATGAACACTGAAAACATGTAGGACAATAAATAGCCCAGAAGCTTGTAGGCTGTAAGTATAAGCTAGCATATGTACTGTGCATATACCACACGTGTTCCTTGCCATTTTCTACCAAATGGCAGTGGTTCCTTGTAGCCCTCAGTTGGGGTAGAAGATTGTGTGAACACCAGTTCTTGTGAGCCATGGTCCAGAAATCATTGCTTTTTATTTGACTATATGCATAGCCATTAAAAACAAACAACCCCCCCGAAGTTCCAACAAAACCCTGCAGTTATCTATTGGAAGATCTGAGAAGTGCTGGTGCACACTGGGCCATCCTGAAAACTGCTTGTACAGTCAAAAGACTGATTTCAGTTCTGTACTGAAATAAAAAAATGCTGGCTTTGACAGATATGTTTAAAGAAAAAGGTACCTGTTTCCAGCTGGTTTTGGAAAAATCTTTGCTGTGATTGTGTTCTGAGACTTTCTACCAACAGCTGACTCTTTAGAAAGGCACCTTCTAACCCTCTTGTCACCAAACCCTTAACAGAGCTTGGATGAAATGAAAGTTTACAGCTCCCATGCCTGAGGACACAGCCTATTTACCAACAGCTGAAAATTCTATTGAATTTTAGGAGAGCACGTGATATGAATTCATAGATATTACCATACACACAATAATTAAAACCAAGGACTTCCACTAGAAGTGGGACAGATTTAAATCTTTTCCCCTAGATCTCTGCCCCAAGGGTGAGTTTTAATGTGCATTCTCTGGTATGTAAAAGCAACCATACTGCAGTCTTTCCTTACGGCCAGGATTCAATAGGGTCTCTCTTCTCCCTGGCTAACTATTTACATTTGTAGGAACTTAGTATCTTTGAGCCTTATCTGGCTCTGTTGTATTTGAAATTGGCCCACAGATGAACAAGTTACTGATATTTGGACAGGGAGAGAGATGCATGTGTTCTAGCATCCATACAAGGAAAGGATCATGTGTTTCCTTTCAAGTCTTGCTAAGAAAAGCCTCCTCTGATATAAGACTGTTAACTAGTGTCCTCAAATCACTATCACCTTCCTCTGAGCATTCAGGAGTTGCTAACCTAGAAGAGTAAAAAACATTCTACAAAGATGGGTTGGTCAAGTTACTCAGATCTGGCAAATCTAGCAGTCCGGCAGTTTGTTGTGTAGGCTGTCACTCTTGTTGAAATATCTGTAAAACTTGCAGTCATTTCTGTTTAGATTCAGAGTATGTATCTATGGTCTGCCTAAATATTTAAAGATCTGTACAGCTGTACAAAACCAATCTTATTCCCATTATTAATCCCACGTACACAATTCCGAAAGACCCCACTATGGACACATGAAAATGATGTCATGGGTGTGACCAAAATCACCGCTCCTCAGCTGAAGCCATTACCAAGTGTGTGCGTGCTCTTAATGTGCCTCAGTTGTGGATCCAATGACATTAACACGAAACACACTGGAACCTGTAGCTGGAGCAAACTGAGTCCAGTCACATAATGCTGCCATGCTTGAAGCCTCCAGCTGCGGCTCCCAAATTCTTCTGGTCACGTGCTCACAACTCACGCAATGTGTGAGGATTTTGGAGTACTTAGAAATGTCAGCTTCTGGGTGGAAAAATGTTTTTGATCTTTACAGCACAACTGGTGCTCTGCTTGATATTTGTTCTAGTCGGCACAATTAGTCATTGACCAAGTTTATTATTTACTCATGACCCTTTGCCTGGCATCCAACGTGTGAAAATTGCAGCTTTTGGCCAGAACAGGGAACTGTAACTTGTTGAATTACATATTTTAGAGGCTACAGGTATTCCAGTAACTTTCTTCCCACGTCTGATGTGGGGTTTTGCCTCAGTACCTACGGATACTGACTCTTTCTCAGTTAAACTTGTAAGGAAAATTAATCCACAAACACCAGAGGTTTATGTCCAAATAGGAGACAGAGGAGTCCTGTAACTTTATTCGAATAAAGGGAGAGGTCATGGGGCATTCCCCATGGGGTCTCTCAAAATTTTTAGGGGACACAGCTCCTCGTTTTTATCTTAATTTCCCAGCTGCATTTTCCCTCTCTCCCCATTGGCTGAGGTACATGAGAGGTACAGACTCCCTAAGACGCTGAATACCTAACACCCCCTTCTAATGTATACCCCTCCTCCTGTTTCCCTTTTTCCTTCTTTTCTCTAAATCTGGAGATTTAGCAGTCTTGAGTGAGTAACAGTCTTTGTCAATTAGTGAAATTCCTATGGAATTTATGGTTCTCCCCATTTCTTCTTTCATGTCTCCGCACCTGGCCTTATCTACCATCCGGCCCACAGTTTGTTTGCAAAGATACTTCCTTCTCACTCCATTCAAACTGATGCTTTTTGGGTTGTACCTTTTTTAAATTTTTTTTTTTTAAAGTAGGTGTGTGTTCGTGTGAGTAAAATTTTTTTTTTCTAATATTTAAAAAACACCTAATGGGTCATGCCACAAGGTCGTCTTTTCAGCTGAGGGCTTGAAGCAAGGAGCTGCTTCATCAGAATTAAATCTGCGGTTAATTATCCAAACAAGTTCGCTTCAACAATCCTCCGTGAACGCGCATTTGTCAGTACTTTCCGTGCCGCACGAGTAACAAAGTAACACGGCGCTGCATGTGCGCTTTGCCTGCTCCAGTGCAAAGCTCCCAGCTGCAAGCTCAAACTACACTCCTTTTCCTTCTCTCGGCCGATGCCAGATTGATGCCAGTAGCAAGGGGCCCGCAGCTCCCGTCGGGAGCCTGGGACAGCCCCCGAGAGGAGAACGGCCGAGGGCCGGGGGCAGAGACACCGTCGCCCTCCGTTTTCCCCCGCCCTGCCCTCAGCAGCCAGGACGCCTCTCGGGCCGCGGAGACCCGGGCACAGCGCAAGGACGGACCGAGAGCTGCGGCGCTGGGCCCGGTGCGGCGGGAAGGAGCCGGGCCTGGGCCCCTGCGGAGCGATCAGGGCGCAGACCTCATACCGTCCCGGGCGCACTCGGCACCTCTACCATGTTTCGCCTCCCCGGCTCCTCGCGGCCGGGCGGTGTCCGCAGCCCCTTCCCCGCGGGACCCGCCCCTCCCCGGGGCGGAGCGCGGNGTCGGAGGGGCGAGGGGCGGCCCTGGCCGGCGTGGCTGCTTTCCGTAGCGCGGCGGCGTCTCCGCCCGCCGCCTGCGCCCGTCGCCGCGGCTGCGGCCGCCCGCTCATAGGGCAGGATAAAGGGAAGCCCGGCCTGGGGAGAGCCGCCGCCGGGACCTGCGGTGATTTCCTCAGGGGCTGGCAGGCAGCAGGCTGTTAACGCCGGGACCCAACCCGGCAGTCGCCGTCCGGCCGCCTCCCGTGGTTTAGGAACCGGCTTTTCCTGCAGCTCTGCCGGGCTTGGAAAGCCAAGTTGTGACACTCGTTTATGAAAGCCTTCTCGCTTGCCCAGATCCCCGCGCCGGTGCTGGTCGCCTCGCAGTTGGCCTGCGGCTCGGGTGGGAGCTGCAGGAGGCGCTGGCGCGGGGCAGGTGCCGGCGTGGTCCCGGCTCCGTGCGGCCGCGGGCTCGGCAGGGGGATGCGCCCAAAAGGGTTGAGTCACGCCGGCGGTGGGCAGGCAGCGCTCCAGATCCCGCACCGCCAGAGAGCGGTGGCGCAGGAGGCGCTCACGGATAGAGGGAAAACCAGCTGCTCTCCCCGTTTTATCCGCTGTTGCTTCCAAAGCGTGCTGTCTGTGTAACACCTCTGCGAAAGAGTGTTTTCTTGGAAACGCTGGCTTGCTCTCCTTGTCTGCCATGCAAAGAAGCGTTGCTACAAGAATGAGAGTTAGGGGAAATAAAGTAAGCATACCACCAACTTTTTCAGTGTAAAACATACCTCAGATTATTTTTCGGTCATAGATCCTGAGCAGGTGAAGATCTTGGTCTATTTGGAGCTTCGTGTTTACAAGGAAGAACTTCCTTCCTGAAGCTTAATGGGAAGCCCTGCTAACAAGCAGGGAAACTTAGTACGGACCTAATTAAATATTGGCAGCAGTTAACTGGGTGTTTATTGATTCTGAGTAACACCAGGCCATCAAGGAAGGCTTCTGTAAAAGAGGAAAAAGCTTCATACAGTGCCAAAGGATATTTGCCCCTAAGTATGAATTCTGCTAAACACATCTTATAAACATCTAAAGTCAGTGCAAAAGTTTCTGTGTGAGAAACAGACATCTTTTCCTAAAAGATTGAACAAATAGTTCTCCAGTGGCTCCTGAAAATCACGGGATTACAGGAAAGCTTATTGTCAAGAAAGGTGAAAAAGACTTCTTCCTGCCTAAAAATTGAATAGAGACATGCCAAGTTTTTTGAAGGTGTTAACCTTTAGTTGCTGAAAATAACTAGGCTTTTAAAAATTCACCTCATACTGAAAGGGGCTTTAGGCATTTTGTAAAAGTAGTGATTGCATGCACAACCTCGTACATACGTACCACTTTGACTTGTATTCTGGTTGGCAAACTGTGAAAAATGCTTCTGCTGTACTTTGGTATTAAAAATGAACCTTAGGTTTATGTCAAGTATTTTAATAAAGAACATAATTATTATGTCTTTCATGTGTCTTGTGCAGTAATTTGAAGGATAAGGAACCTCCTCTTGACCATTTTATTGTCCCTCATTTTATAGCTGGCAAAAAACCCCTGCCTTTCTGTCACTGAAACATACCTTCTTGCATATCTGTTTGGTTTGTAACATGATTATAGGTGATGCCACCTTTTCTAGCCAGAGAGCTAGTCATTAATGGTAATATAAGTTGACATGTTTTTTTAAAAAGGAATCCTTTATTACATTCCTTTTTGTAACTAGGCTGGGTGACAAGCTGCAAAGGAGGAAGACAACAGCTACAAAGATACGGTTTATAGTTTCTGATTCCTGAAGTTTCAAAACATCAAATGTTTCTTTTTTATATTACTTCTCTACCTTGATCACCTTTCTATTTCATCCACAGTTGTAATTTCTGTTTTTAAAAGCATCTTCACTGTGACTTTGAATGGCATATTTTCAAAGTAGAAAGTATTATATAGTAAACATTACTTATTTAGTTTTTGAGGTTAGTATCTCCATGCTGTCTTCAACTAGCTTCTCATTTTACATCCTTTCCCTACAGGCTTCTAAATTTTTTTTACAAGTTTCTAAATTTTATGTATGTTTTCAACATGACATCTCAGGGATCCACCTGTTTTGTATGTTTGCACCATAACACCTCCTTTTGTATGTTGTTGCCACTTCCTGGTTTCGTGCATTGTTCATCATGCCAATCTAGAAAAAGGTAGTTTTTCCCAAAAGGCATCTCAGTGGAATGTCTGAGATGCACCTTTCCTGCTCAAATAGTTTGATTTTTGTTGATGGATTCCTTGGAGAGCAGTCTTTTCTTTATTGTGTTCAACTTTGATGCTCTCTGTGGGCATTGTGTCATCTCCCTGTTGTTAATCCACTGTGGGACAGTGGCAGTTGTCTCTGGCCTGTTAAAGCAGAGCTCATTTCTTGTATTTACAAGAGGAGGCATTTATTTTCAGCTGGTAGAAAACTGATTACTTTGACCTCCTTCTGAGCCTTCTTCCCATTGCTCATGATTTTTTAGTGGGCGACTCATCTGTTGGACCAGTGTGACTAATTTTACGTTAGTTTTTGTCTCCATTATTTGTCTTTAACAGTGTACAACTGTTGGCTACTGTGCTGTGTTTGGATGCTCTCTGTGCTCTTCTATTGCTTTCTGTTTCTAACTAATGCTTGAGTTTTTGGTCTTGAGGTCTTGGTGTCTGGGGGAGAACAGGGCTTTGCAGGCATTTCTGTAGCTCAGGTAGTACAGTCACCTTTTCTCTTACTCCAAGCTCAGGCACAGAGGTATTTACTTGTCTGAAAGCATTGCATCTCATGCCTGACTTAAAATTTTCTTTTCACATTTATAAGTGCAGGTCTCACTAGATAGCATATTTACTTGGATAGATGCTGAACTGCAGCTGTGCCTCTGCCCTCTCCTCAGCGTCAAAGGGAGCATGTGTGCCTGTTCCTGGGCACAAAGTGAGCTTGTGTGAAACTGATGGCATGATGAGAAAGAAAAGTTTTATGCCCTCTGAAGTCAGGAGTTATTTCATTTTACAGAATCATAAAGTAGTGTCACACTGCTTTAGAAGTAAATGGTGTTACTGTTCTGTGTGGCAAAATACCCTTTTCCTAGCACTGAGAGTCCTTTGGCAGCAAGGGCTTCGGCCCTCTTACCTTCTCATTTTTCTGTCTTGTTAGTTGCTTCAGGACCTTTTTATGGTTGTAGTAGTACCCTTAGTAGTCATATTTAAATCTGTGCTGGAAAAACTATTAAATCTGTATTTTTTCACATTTTCTCAAGGCTTTACATATTTTTTCAGAGGTTTTAATTTATTCTGAATTTAAAATTGCTGAAAAGAGTCTTCTGACTGAAAGGAATGTAGCTATAGATGGATAAAAGACTATGAAAAAATGACATAGTAGTGGTCCATATTTATGCTCCCTCATCTTAAAGCATTAACTCAACTCACTCATTATATAATTTTCTATTCCTTTTCAGAAAACAAGCTGCAGTCATTGTCAAAATTTTTGTTCTTAATGATGTTTCTTTATATCAGCTTGCAGTTTTGAGAAAACATAGAGAATGGCATTATGAAGTTTAGCATATTGCTTCTACAACTCTAGGGGAGCAGTAGAAATATAGGCTTCTCTGCAAAGTAAACAAATGTAATTGACAGCTAGGAGAGAAGTGTGCTGGATCAAAGACTAACTTTGCATTAGTCTTTCAACTCTGGGTATGCCTTCAGATGTCAAATGTTACTTTTGTAATTGTACATACACAGAAGCCTGTGTGGAATTTTTCTTTTTCTCTGGGGTTAGTAAGTCATTTATTTGCTCCCCTGTATAGGCCATCTGGAAACAAAGAACATCATTCTGAGTCCTTTTGTAGATCACAAAGTCCAAATTGTTCAATGTGTTGTGATTCTTTTTTGTTTAATGGAATGTGATACCACAGGGTATCACATGTGATACGTGAGCATAGCATGACTCTGTGTGTGAACTGATTTGATGATGTAATGATCAATTTAAAAAAGACATTTGCAATGTCCCATTCTTTGTTTGGTAGGTGAAGGGTACTTAAATTACATTACTGCTTTGAAAGATAAATTAATTTTGTTTTTGATCTTGTCTTTCTTAAGACATTCTTCCATTTTTTAATTTAATTTTTTTTACCCATTTTTCAAATGGATACTATGAATTATAACTTGAAAGTTACTTAATGACCTCTTTCCTTCTCACTCTTCTTTCCCATGCATTGCACTCACCAGTAAATGTCACCATTTGTACTAAGCTTTCTAAATCTAGCTTGGAATTATGCTTTCTCTTTTTAAGAGCACACATTGGTTTTTGAAAGGTTAAAAGGATTTTACCAGGTACTGTGTAATAATTTCTGTCATACAATGCGTGCAATAAGACATGCCATCCAGTGCTTATTAGTGTGATTATAGCATGTCTGAAGTGTTTCATAAAGCAAGTACTTTAGGCAGCCATGGAGTAATAACAGTGTACAGTGGACTAATAACAGAAGAGCTTGCATCCTGGAGGTGGTAATAATCTCAAATTTGTAGTGTTAGAACTAGCAAAACTTAATATGCAAATCTCATTGCAAAATGGAGTCAACTCTGGGGTGAAATGGGATGGGCAATTAAAAATGTACAGTAGTGTTGTATAAGGAGTTACGATATGAGGTAAAGAAAATTTTATGTTAATTGTTGCAGAAGATTCTTGGTTTTGCGACAAAATAATTCATTAGGTTTGCTGAAAGTGTATGTTCAGATATTGCAGAAGTGGAGGTAGATGCTGCCTGTCTAAAAACACAGTTGGACCGTCTCTTAGTGCCACTGAAACATTAGATGCAGTATTCTAACTTACCTGTCTTCCTGGGAGACCTGGCTTCAACTTACCATTTGTTTTGGATGTTATTCTTCTGGCTGTCAATGGAACACAGTCCACATGTTCATTAATGGAGTTACCTAACTTGTATTTCAAAGCTTTCCTGCGGGATGTGTGTTTCTGTGGGCAGCACTTCTTAATGCTACTGAACAATTGGGGCAGGAAGGGAGCTCAGGAGCTCCCTAGTCTGAGCTGTGAGCAGGATCAGCTTGGAGATCAAGAGCGAGTTGCTCAGGCCTATCTCATACTGGAAAAGCTGTTCTTTACATCCAGTAGGAATCTCTCATTTCAGTTTTGTGTCTGGTCTTCCCACTGTGTGCTGCTTAGACCAGCTTGGCTTCCTCTGGTGGCCTCTTCGTGAATGGTGATGTGGCTGCTGTTTGGCGCTCCCAAAGCTGTCTCTGCTTCCAGGCTGAGCCAGCCCTGTTCCCTCAGCTTCTCACACGGGTCAGATGCTTCATCCCCAGATGTGTTGGTGGCCTTTTGCTAAACTTGTGCTGGTTTATCAGTGTTCTCCCTGGACTGGGAGAGCAGTATCTTGACATGGTCCACTGGCTCCTGGCCAGTGGGGAATGATCACTTCCCTTGATTAGTTGGCTGGGCTCCTTGTTGACAGCATCCAGGCTTCTGGCAGCCATCTCTGCAGACAGGGCACTCTGCAGGCTCTTGTTCGGCATGCTGGCTGACACAAGGCCTCAGTCCTTTTCAGTAGAGAGACCTCTATTACTGCCAGGAGTTTTCCTTCCCTGGCACAGGACTCTGCATTTGTCCCTGTTGAATTTTATGGGGTTCCCCTTGTCCTGTTTCTTCTGGCATTTCTAGGTCCCTCTGAGTGGCAGCCCTGCCCTTGAGTGTATCAGCTGGTCCTCCCAGTTTGATGTCACGTGCAAACCTGAAGAGTGTGTGCCTGTGGTCCATGCTGGGATGTACCTTGTTTAGTGTCTGTATCGGTAACCCTGGGAAGAAGTACCAGTGCCTTCACTTTGGCATACTTTGCATGTGTATAGTATCTCTGCTTACCCCCTTTTTTGCCTCTCCTATTATTGACTTGCAGAGCTTGCATTGCCTTGCCTATTCCTTTTGTATGCTGTGCTAAAGCAAATGGTGTTCATATTTTCTTTAGAAATACAATACAGCTAGAGTGAAAAAGACATGGAGTAGGAAAACCAGACTATGTTGATCACATAACTGATGGCTTCAGAGAAGGCTGGAATAAGGAGAGATGGTTGTCTTCTCTTACTGTCACCAGCCCCTATAGCTCAGTGCTTCACTTCTAACTTCCCTTTGGCCAATCTTCAGAGCCTTTCCAAAACTGAAATGTATTTCACTGGGAATTAAGTCCTTAATTAGTAAACTTGACCTGTTAATGGCATATTTTTTAGATTTGATGAATAGTAAAAGGCTGTTATCTTTGTTATCTTTGTTATCTTAGTTATCTTTGTTATCTATGAAAGTTGAAAATAGAAAACTCTTTTTAAAACAAAGCAGGAAAATACACTTAATATTCAAAGAATGGGCATTATGTGTGCTGCAGATATCTTATAAGAGGTTATATAACTGATTTGTCTTCAAAAAAAGGATCTGTTTGAGCAAGAAAATTATTTCTTGCTCAAATAAGAGCACCAAGAGGCACCAAGATCAAGAAACTAAAATTCTGTCCCTCTCTCTGTAGATTTCAATCTATATAGTTAAATTCTTTATCCTCTTATATTATAATATAAAATCCTTTATAGCATTACAAGTATTTCCAGATGGGCCAAAATACAGCAGTAGCATTACTTTATCCCATTTGAGATTGTGATACTGGAGCTAGGTAATGAACTTTTTGTTCTTTGTTGAAACTAGGATTGCATATACATATTGAGATAATTTTTTGATGATGTTTCCTTTGAGAAT
Source organism: Hypocryptadius cinnamomeus (assembly GCA_013400635.1). Lineage (NCBI taxonomy): Eukaryota > Metazoa > Chordata > Aves > Passeriformes > Zosteropidae > Hypocryptadius > Hypocryptadius cinnamomeus. The sequence continues at coordinate 33,189 of VYZP01074730.1, forward strand.
GCTTGCTCTTCTGCCATCAGTTATGCAGTGACATTCTGGAGATGAGTAAGAGAAGTTAAATCAACTTTAAATCAAAGTTTTAGTTAAATAAGGTTTATAAGATACAGTCAATCTACCCAGATTTTGAATCATGCAGTATTTAAAGTTTATTTGTTTATTTTATCTAAGTCTGTAATTTCAAATCAATACTGTTGTTTTGTTTTTCAGTATATTCAGAGGAGTATATCTTTACAGGTTGTCTTACTGATTAGCGTGTTTTAACTTTACCACAGGCTTGATGATTATTTTTATTTTTTTCCAATCAGGACGGTGTACCTGCCTGTGTGCTTGTTGAATCAGCAAGGTTCTCAAACTTCAGTTTTCTGTCTTTCATATATTTAAGGGCTTGTACAGAATGTAGAAAAGTTATCAAGAAAGTAGGATGATACTAGTTTACTACTAATGAAACTTTTTAGATTGTTATTTCTACTGTTTTCCTATAGGATAGAGCAACCTAATTTAACATCACCAAGAGTGATACAAGGGCAGAGTTCAGCCAAAGTTTGTGTTTTGTGGTGAGCATTCATGAGAGGAAATGGTTTAAAGTCCTGGCCTTTGCTTCTGGTATCTGCTTGGTTTTTTGTGGATGGAGAATGTTGGATAGAAACTTTTGTTGAAGTGTTTTGCTGAAATTTATATAATTGCTTGTCAACCTGTTCACTTCTTGTGGAGGGAAAATACCTCTGTATTCCAACAAATAGAAGAGAGGCCTTTGCATAGGATATGTACTGTGCTTTATTACATATTTATTAAGTATTAAAATGTAGACTCTCACTTTTGTCTTCCCCATCTATTTCAGACTCCAGGTAGAGGTGGGTCTCAGAGCTCGGATTCGGATTCATCTGCCACACCTGGAAATGCCGTGGACGTGAACAACGAAGGCTCCTCAGAGGTACTGTGCACCATACACGGGACTGGCGTCTTAAATCTTGGATGCTGGTTCTCTGATCCGTGGAGCTGTTGGGGTAACTTTTGATGCCCTTCTTAAATATCAGCAGTACTAAACAAATACTTGCAAATGTCATATTCTAAAAATTGTTTGTTATTTAAATAAGAAGACTAGGCCATGTTTATATGTAACTATTAATTAGGCTTATCTATCCGAGTAGTCACAAGCAATTCTTCCTGTAGTTCTGGAGATGAATTATTAAAATTAAAAGCAATGAGATGTAAGCTTAAGACTCCTTGTTAATAAATCTTTCATGAGAGCTGCAAAAAACAAGGATTGACACTTTATCATGCTTGTACTTCAGTTTCACCTTGCTTCTGCTAAGCTATAATGTATACTGGAAGCCTCTTCCTTCATGTGAAATATCAGATATAATGGGTTTTATTTGGTAGATAAATATATTTGGAGTATAAATCCTATCAGTGTTTCATATGCTGCATGCCATACTTAATCAGCAGAATAAGTTGTTATTCTTGCTGCAATCCCATATTTTTATGTCTTTGTATTTACAGTGTTGTCTGACATTAACTCTGAAAAATGCAAACTGACTTCACTGGCTGTTGAAGCTCATTTGTGCTAATGTAGCCTGATTACCTAGCTTGAAAATGTTTTCAGCTTAACATACATACACAGTGCAGGGTTAATTACCCCTATTGCAACATTAAATGGAGCAAAGTGCCCCTTCTTACACTGAATAAAGCGTGTGATGATTCAAATACTTCAGTGTGTGATACAAGATAAGAGAAACTTTCACTGTGCTGTTTAAAATCTTGTCTGTGCATCTGCTTATTTCTACTTTCTTAATGCCTTATTGCAGTCAATGTAATCAGACATTCCATAATATTTTGCTGCATGTTCTACATGTCACAGATTTTTGAGTCCTAATCTGTTTTGTGTGCATATGTAACAATCCCTGAAGCAAATAAATATTCTTAAATTGCAGACTAAAATTTTATTACTTTTGTAGTTGATTAAGGCATAAAAACATGCAATGATATGTTTCTAAAGTTTGGTTAAAATGATACAGTTCTGTTAACATGAGTGCAGCATTGCTGACTGTACAGCTTGTGGGTTCCATAGGGTACCTCAATACTAATGGAGTGGAATTTTCTTGACGTGGGATGAGCTTTCAGTGTAGTGGTCTGCCTGCACTATTGTCCCATTGGCTGTTTTTTCAGCTGAGTTGAAACTGGGTCAGACCAAAGGCTGACTCTTGACATGCATGTGTTACATAAAGAAGTATCTTTTAGTTCTCTATAATTGCATAATTTCTTGCATTGGGTATTATCCTTAGTGTAGAATTTCAAAGTCTATTTGAAACTGAGCTCCGAACCTGGTGATCGGTTTTTAGATTCACATGTAGCACTACTCAAATCTGTTAGCCTTCCTTTTCCCTCACAGCTTCCCTGAGGTCTTGTCTCTCCTGGAGCTTCTCTTCAGGAGCACCATAGTTGGTCTCTGCAGAATGTTTGCTGTTTGTTTTATCATGATATTCCTATCTGGTTCCCCATTATTGTGCAGTCAGAAGTCCGTTAACTTCTTTTCACTCCAGTTTCTTGGCTAGATTTTCTAATTTGTATTGTTGCAAGATTCAAATGGAGAATAATTATGAAATCTGTGCAGATTTTTATGTTTCCTTTCTCCTGAAGCCTGGTTGAAATAAATCCTGATTTTTGAGAATTGTAGTATGAAACAGAAGGAGTGGGAAAGTCTGAATTCAGGCTGCTCAAACTGCTCAAGAAGAGGTAAAAATTTGCTCATGTCCTGTCTGTGACCATATCAGCACTTCAGGTCACAGGTAGACCTGTAATGAAGTCTTTTATTCACCATGCAGTCTGCCCAAGGGGGAAATATTTGAGTCTCTCTTACCTTTGCAGCTTAGGTCCCAGCGCAACTGTCAACAGTACAGGTTGCTAAATATTCCATGCTTGCAGTGAGTCTACCAGTGAGATGGTGCTTTCCTTAGTATAATGTAACTGTGTTAACTAGACAGGTTTGCCTCAGCCTCTCCTGCTGCTGTTGCAACTTGCTTATTAATTTATAGAGGCATTTCTGCAATCTCACTGCACCACTCCTCCCTCTTTGTCTGAAACATCTGAGCACCCTTATGGGAAACCTTGCAATGGATGTGACATAATGCCTTGTAACTCTCCATTCAGGATTTTTTTATGCAGCTTGTTCCTCTGTCACATGAAAGGGGCACCAAGAGTGTAAGGAAAACATAGCAGTATGCAGCATGGTCCTAGTTTTTAAGGCGTGTTTTAGGTTTATTTATTTTCATGTCCTTAATAACTCTTCCTTCTTGCTTTCTCTATGGTATTGCTATGGTTTGTAAAAGTTCTCTCTCCAAAAGGAAAACAGACTTTGCTTTTGGTGATTGTAGAGACCGTTCAGGTTTCTGCATAAGAATTCAAACTTTTGATTCCAGATCTGCATTTTTTTGTCTTTATTAGTTTCTTAAAAACAAATATGCATTTCACAGGGCTTCATCTGTCCATTGTGTATGAAAGTGTGTGTAACTCCCACTGATCTGTCTGAACATTACCAGAGTGAGCACACGGGGACAGAAGGAAGACAGGAACTTCGTGACCCCCCAGCTATTAGTGTGGGTCTTGTTTATTTTGTTTGAATAGCTTTGGTGATGGGCTGCTTTAAATGAACAACATATTTTCCTGGTGTCAGCCTTTTAAATTGTTTCTTTTGATTCCTTGCTTAAACACAGTTTCATCTCATATGCATGATTCCAAAGTATACATTCAGCAGAAGAATTAATTCATGTCTAGTTTTCTGGTTTGCAGTTGTCTGTCACATGAAACATTTGCAGTTGCAGTATTGGAAGACTTGCAGTCACTGATATATACACTTCTCCTTTTAAACTGCTTTTGATTGATTTTCTTTTATAAAAAAGACTGTTTCCTTATTTGATTGTCTTCGCATCAGACTCAGTATCATGATAAACATGGTGTTGAATCAGGCACATCCTTTGTGAAAAGAAGTGTTTTGAGCTTTTATTAGCTAACTTTTTAAAAAGTGGATTTCTAGTGCAAGATAAGTACATTGGGTAAAGGGAACAGAGGGTGGTAATATAAAAACCTCAGAAACTTCTCTTTTTGAACACATTTAAGAGCTTATGTATTGCAGCAACATTATAAAAACAGTTAGAAAAACAAATTTTTAGTAGATAGTCTTACTGGATTTTTTAATGCCCCCAAGAAAATGCAAAGGCTGTTTCAGTTAATAGATGTAAATTGTAGTGCATTTCTAAGTTCTTCCAGTTTTGCAGTGTAAAACTACACACTTAAAGCAAAATGCATGGTTTTATGCTCCAGGACTAGAAGAATTTAGATTCTGGAAGTTAGCAGCCTCCAGCTGCACAAGGCTATCTGATTCTTTTTGCTGCAAACCTTGAGAGAGTAGATTGACTTCTGGGGGTAGGCAGCTTGCTGTGCACTAAATGGGGTGTGTACAGAGGTGAAGTTTTACATTGTTTCTGCCAATGTTACTTTTGCTGAGTTTTGAAATCTAGAGTGTTTATTCTAGGATGTGTGGGTGATGTGATTTTATTGGGTTTGCTGTTGTATTTGCTAGGTAGTGCCTTTTATCTTCCTTATACTTGATGTGTATTTACATTGTTATTTTGAAGGGAAAATTTCAAATTGTTGGATGTTATTCCCAAAAATGATGGAAAGAATCAATACATTGATTATTCTAGAGATAACTTGAGATGTTGTTTCGAGTGTGAAGTGTCACCTGATAAAGTGAAGAAGATCTGTGGTAAGACTCACCTGTGCTGCTCTCTTGGAGTGGTGTGGGACCTCGCAGAGCCAGAGTAACTTGAGTGTGGCTTTTGATGAACTCCTCACTGCCTCTTGTTGAAGCAGAGGCTGTCAGTAGTGCTCTGTTGTGGTCAAGTCAACTTCTTATTTTCTTTATTATCTGGTCACGATGCAAGTGCTGTACTTGAGTAGGCTGTGGCATTCCTGATGTGGTGGTGGCGGTAGGTTGTGGTATGTGAGCCATCAGAGGTGGTCTGATTATCTGAAAAAGTTACTGTTTTATTTAAGCTGGTTGTGCTTAGCATATTTTATGGAGTTGACTGCAGGGTTTTTGCCCACTTTGACTTTTTGTTTTTCCACTGACTTTTTGTAAGTTCCTTGGTCAGTACTTTTCCCTTGTCAAGAGCTGATTACAGCTTTTAACTTGGTAAACCTATGTGAGTGTAGCGCTTGAAATACAAATTGATTTGTTTCTATCTGTTGCTGTTTCCTGTTGCTAAAGCTGTGTTTCTTTGTAGTGTGGTTCAGTAAATACCTGTAAGAGGTGAGAAACAAAGAAAGCAAATATATGTGTGGGTTTTTTTTCAGTTTAATCTTTTATTATGTGAGAATGCCTAGAAGCATTGAAAAAATGGGGAATTCTGTTAATGACTAGAGTCAATACTAGTATGGAAAGTTTAACATGTTTGACAACTGAGAAGTCAACAAGCAGGCTGATTTTTTGCTGATGAAAAGAATAGTTTGCATTTGTAGCAAACACATTGGAACAGCAACACAGCCTGAATGAGGCTGTCACACCTCATTCAGTCTCTGCCGTTTCTGGGACGGCATTATAACAATGATAAAATGTTGTCAGTGTCATCTTATGTAGCAGACATGTGAAGCATTGCTCAGTTTGCTTTATTTAAACTGTTAATGTTTCGTGGTATTGCTTGTGATTAGTACTGTGGATAGTACATAGTACTGGGAAGAGTTCAAATACCTTTTGTTGGAAAGAGTGCTGAAGAAGTCTGTGAGTTCAGGATTTTTGCTAGTGAATTATCCTTAAACAAGGAGATAGGATGTGTTGCAAGGCCAGAGTTTAGTTACACTTTGTGAGTCCTGACAAATTGTTACTTGGTTAACAAAAGCCTTGGTACCTTGCTTTAGATTTTACGTGTAGTTTCTTTGCTAGTCCTCCTTCCACTGATACACCTATCAGCTGATGAAAACTTTAGCAAGTGCCCCTCTGTTCTCCTTGCTTTTCCTTCCTCTCTGTCGTCCATGCAGTGAGAGTTGGTCTTTGTTTTTCAGTAACAAGCATTCTCACCTGCAGTGTCCTGTTGTGGGAAAGGTTTCTTGCCACTCGCCTATAGCCTTGATATATGGCTATCTTCTTGAGCAGCTCTCTGCAGCCCTCTTTTTCAAACTGGGGGTTGAAACCTATGATAACTGGTGAAGATGTCAATGTAATACTTCCCTTGCCCCTCAAGGTGTGATGAAACCTTGCTTTAAAATACAATGGCCTATTCAGCTGCAGGAATAACCACCAAAATGTTGGCAAATATCTGTCCATGTATACTCAACCAAACAAATGATGTATGTAAGTCACACGCATCGCCGAATTCCCAAACATTGTTTCCCAACTTCCGTGTGTACAGTGCTGTCACTAACAAAACCTGTGTAGTGGCTTCTGTTTTGTTTTGTTTTCTTCAAAAGGAATGATACATTTCTAAGCTGTGTCCTGCATTTCCTGGCAGTCTCTGTTGGACGTTCAGAACATCTAAACAGTGAGTCAGTACAGAGGCATAGTTTGAGATCTCCTGTGCCATTTTTATCTGAGGCATCCAAAGCAAACACTGAATGATACCTCTGCAGCATTTAGAATATAGCAGCTGTTAATATCTGTTGTCTTATCCACCATTGGGCTAAATCTAAGGCAATTTTCAGACAGTTCTTTTGAGTAGTCTTCATAAATTTCCAGACTTTTGGTAGGAATGTGTTTCTTGGCTAGTACAAGCAAGATATGACCTTGATGTTTTCTGAATAGGCTTTTCATAGCAGAATTACAGAGAATGTAAATTGGCATAGTAGTTGTGCAGAAATGTGTGGTTTTTAAGTCAGTCTTTTAAAAGACCACATTCTTTATATTTTTCCCCCCTAATTGTAGATGCAATCGATTGAATCCTCTGTTTCTGTTCATGCCCTTGGAATGTTGCAGACTGTTATTGCACAGAACATCATGTCAATGCTTTAAAGCTGATATTTTATTCTCTTTCAGTTGCTTCTCAAATTAGGTTGTAGTGCCTGTTTTCACCTCAACAGTACCCGCTTGCTTTGCACACAAACAAAAATTATTGATTGAGTTACATTAGTATATTAACTTCCTTCAACATCTGAACAGTATTAAGAGAATGAAGAGTTAGAGATACTGATTTGATTTGACTTGGATATGGAATATGACTTTTCTTTAAGAAATAGAGATCCCACCAGATTAGAATTTCTAACTGATGACAAAGTTGTAGTCTCGTAGGTTGTGACACAATTTTAGTCTTATCATCAATAGCAGCAAAACCATAAGACAACTGAACTAGAAATTATGTTGGTTCTATTCTTCTCAGGAAGAATCCAGCTTCTTTTCTGGGAAGAAATCAATTCTACATTCTGGTATAAAATACTATATAAATACATCTTTGCTCTCTTTGTCCAGAAATTTAAATACTTGTAAAATTGAAATGGTCTGCAGGTCTTAATTATACTCAACATGACCTTTTTACCTACTTTTTTAATGATTAAATAGAGATGTTATCTGAGAAAGCCACTGTCATCTTACTGTTTACATAAACAGAGAGGAAAGGGTTTTATCTGGTGAAAGACATGAAAAATGCCAGCTGTATTTTCTTTTTAGCAATATATAAAAGGAGTGACCTAATTTTTTTATCCTTTAACTTAAAATATGTCATGATTTTTTCAATCAATATGTAAGCCTTCTGAAATAAATTATGAAATGTATTCTTGCCCTTGCTGTCTGTTTAATCTGCTTCTGAGAACTTCCTGAGGATTCAGTTAATTGCTTTGATATATATTTGGAAAATACAATCTAGAAGCTACTTGATACATCTTTCAGCTCTGAAATATCACTTATGTTTCTCTCTGCTAGCCCTAAATATGTAGTTTCTGATCTTCCATCATGTAAAATGTTTCAGCCTTTAAATCACTGTGTAACTGGTGAATATCTGAGTTTTAGCTTTGGACTTAATGTTTGAGTGCTGGTGAAGATGTGTATCTTATATTGAGGAAAATTGTGGAGGTTCCCCTGCAGTGGAAGAAACATGAATGGTGAGCTTATTTCAGTTTTCTAAACATGCTGGACTTTATTCACAGCATTCAGCTTATTGTACCAGTACAGCTGTGTGAAAGTAAGTCTGTATTCTGAGAGATGGACACACATGGGTCGTGGCCAGAAGGTGTTACAGCCCTGAGCTTCCATCACTGCTATTGGCTTTTTGTTCATGCAGCTTACTGGAAACAGGCTGTATCTGGGGGTGCTGGCCTGGTATTTCTGGAAGGCCAAAGGTGAAGCTTAGATACTCAAATCTATTTAAACTTAAAGCCTAGTCATGTGAATGCCAAGCATGTTAAAGTGCATCCTGGTTTTTGGTTTGGGCTAAGCTGTCCTATAGGATGTATATAGTAGAATAGTCTGAATGTTTTCCATATGGTAAAATGTCAGTTTTCCTGAAATGGTTCTCTGTGGTTATGAGGTCGAAGTGTGTGGTGTTTTGTGGTTGGTTGGTTTTTTTTTTTTTCCCCCCAAGAATGGAAAACAGTGAAGCAGTGAAGTTCCATGGTTCTCTAAGCTTGACTCATGTTGTAAGTGCTGGAATAAAGATACGAGATGTTGCAGAAGCTTTGTTTGTATTAGTAAATGCAGCTCTGTGCTGTATGAAGCTATTTGTGCTATATGGCTCTCTACCCCACACAGCTGTAGATCAGCAGCAATCATAGCATCCTAAATGGGACCACTTATTCAATTCTATGCAGTTAAAATGGGATTGACTGCACTATCATCAGATATTGCTAGAAGCTGCTAAGGAAGCTGAGTTGCTATGGCTGTGACTTTAAAACTTAAATAAGGTGCCTTATTTCTTGGATTCTAAGGACCTGAGCACATCTGACTTCCATCCTGTAAAAACGGTTTTACCCATGGGACTGTCCTTCAACCGTCCTCCAGTTTTAATTTGTGAAAAAGGAACTTTGAGTAACGTAAGCTGTGCTCTCACTCATTAACTAATCAAGGCAAGATTTCATATTAGCTCTAAAAGACCATTTCATTAAAGCTCAGGGCAAAAGGAGAGCAGTTGGCAGAAGAAGGGAGATTGAATGCATCTATATGTAAGTGTCTGAGGTTCCAGTTACTGATGATGGAGCCCTGGGAGTTGTTGTGCTGACCCTACCTAAGGCATACACATCTGTTCAGTCAGGTGACTAGTTTCTTGCTCCATTAACTGTGTTGAATAGCTCTGCATTGGTAGTGATTGGGGAGTAGACATCTGCATGTAAATGTTGGGTTTTTTCAAACCTCAGTTGGGAGACTTCAGCTGATGAAAAAAAAATCATTAAAAGTAAGACAGTACTCTGAAAAGGCTGAAATTTTTGAAATACTTCTTTACATAGCCAACCCTATCACCCCTAGTCCTACAGAGTAATATAAGGAGAAGACAGAAACCCAGAAACCCTTCAGTCCTACACATTCATTTTCCTGTTACATGATTTTAAACTGAGAATAGTTTATGTGAGGATTAGGAGGACTCTGTGGTAGCCTGCTTTTGGTCTGGTTGTGCACTTGTCTGCCTGTGGGTCTGTGCCCTGCTTTTGCTGGGCACTGTGTTTCAATGTTGTAGGCCAAAGTTCTTCCAATAGTTAATAGCTCTGTGAATTATTTTGGTACAAAAAAACCCCCAAATCCCATGCTAGTTTTGGTAGTGAGATTTTCCTTCTAGTGTTACTTTTAGTATCCTGGCATACTTCCCAAAGAATGCTGTCTTAATGATTCATACAAATATTAATGTTACCAGAAAGAAATAATTTATCTTGAATGGCTTAAGGAGATAGAGCACTGAGAAGCTTAACATTATCAAGCCTGAAACTAAGTCTCAACTATTAGAGGAGATAAGTAGTTTTTTGTTCTTTGGGCTTATTTGTAAGTCTATCTTGAGAAAGGTAAGTAAAAAAAAAATCTTCTGGTGCTTTCATGTAGTCTGAGATCTTTAGTGAAATTTGGCATTATAACTCAAGCTGAGGCAAGATGTTTTCCTACAAAACTGTGTAGCAGTTTCTGTTCTGCTGTGAGTGAAACCCATGTGTTTTGGAGTCTTTGCACTGAGGGAGGCCTGTCCCACTGCAAACAGCATGGTAATCTGGTGGTGCTTGATGCTTGGCATGGCCCATGGGCCTCCTGAAGGAAGAATGTTTCCCTTGGGATCAGAAAATTGGGATTTGAAGTTTAGTGTCTCACTCATTCTCATGGGAATGCCTGGACTATTGGGTCAGGGGCTGTTTTGAGCTGTAAATTGTGTGCTGTCTCCTAGTTGTTTGTTTGTGCATGTATATTGGGGTTTGGTTTGAATGCCTTTTTTTAAGAATTGTTCTTTCTGTGCATGGCTTCAGAAATTCTGTGGTGATCTCAAGAACTTTTTCCTGATAAAAACTAGTGCATGTAGTTGTTGTGGTTTATTTTTTGTTTTCTGTGAAACTGACACGCATTTGCAAAAATCTTTGAATTCAATAAATTGTCATTTCTTGGTGAGAAGATATAAGAACAAACCCAAGTAATCATCATTTAACTTCTTTTAGGCTCTTTTCTTTCTGTGTAAAGTGAAAGATAAACCCAACTAGAAACATCAGCTAGGGAATCATGAGTTACTGAAGGGGCTGTAAGTGATGTCTTTGCTTTTATTAAATGAAGAATGTGAAATACCTTTTGCTTCTCTGTGGCTGTGCTTTATGCAAAGTAATCCCTAAGTACATGTTAAAAGGAAACCGACCAAAATTCAAGATACTCTCATACTTGCTTCTTCTGTAAAGGAGTCTGTCAGTTAAGGTATCCAGCCAGGTGCAGGCTTACTGGGAAGGATGCCTCAGCTCCTCCCCAGGCTCTGATGACACCTCTTGGTTGTAGCTATGCCATCTCCTCTTTATCCAAGACAGGTGTGATCCTGATGTAGGACTATGTTGGACCTGATATAAATTCCTGCAAACTGACAGAAATGTTCACTAAATTTAAGCATCTCAGACCATCAGGTTTCTTCTCTTCTTCTTACATGTTTGTCTTTAAAATCATAAAATACACTTTTGAACATATTTGCAAAGTTCATCTCAAGATGATACTGAGAGATATTTTTATTTGACTGTATTTAATTTTAAATCTTTTTGAGATAAAATTAGTGATCCATCAATCCAGTTTCCCAAACAGGATTGTCACTGAGGCTGATAGTTACAGATCCAGGAAACTTATACACTTCTACCTGTTACTGCCTGCTGCCAGAAGGATCCTGATGATTCTGATTTTCCTACTGTAAAGGCAACTGAATTAGTGCTGCTGACATCAGAGTTGACATTGGATATGATCAGTCTGTGAGGTGCAGCTGGTTCCTGGGTTTGTGCAGTTTGAGGCTCTGATGTATGAGTGCTAGTTGCCTGTATCTGTAGGGGCTGGTGTTCCTGCCCACCTCTGTACAGGAACGATGATATTTCCCATGGCAAGGACACCTTGTTGCCGAAGGGTGGTGGCTCACTCTGTTAGAGCCTGTGTGTCAGACCTTCAGCAAAAGCTGCATTAGAATAAGGGTGCATGTGAGAGCTGACTCCAACAGTGCCAGGTGCCCAAAGCTGAGGCCAGCCATGATCATGACAGTGCTGGTGGAGAGCCCGGGATTGGTGGGTGATGCTTGCTTTATCCCTGCTTGTATGAGAGGAAGGCAGTTTCTAAAAAAAAGAGGAGGAGATTTTGTCCATGTTTCCCATCTGCCAGTGACAGTATACCTGCCTCCCCAGAGCTCCCTCCCATCCACCCTGCAGGCTCACAACTGCAGCACATTCCCTTTGCTCAGCAGCTCTGCTCTGCCTCTGGCCGCTTGTCCTTGTGGACCTTGCCTTCAACCCTGCCTCCCTGCCTGCCTGGGAAATCTTGGCTGGCTTTGCCCAATAATTGAGATGAACGATTGCTGTCCCCCTGGGCCAATTGTGCATGTAATCTATTCTTTCCTCTTCTCTAGGGCTCCTATTTGCATAGAACAAACACCAAGCACAGTAAAACCACAAAAAAACAAAAGCAAAAAAAAAATCCCCAAAAAATCCCAAACCCAAGTAAAAAACCAGATTTTACTGTTTAAATGAAAAGAGATAAAGGACAAAAGGAAGGAGAGGCCAGAGCAATTTTCTGCACTCTTTCTTTCTAGATGCACTTACTGGAACTATGAGGAACACATGCTTTTCTCTATGAACAGCTTTTCTCTATGAAAAGCAGACCTTCCCATCACTGGGAAACTAAACACAGCACTGAGAAACTAAACACAACATTGAACTGCTTAGTAGAGTTTCATCCTGAAAGGATGCTGTTGCACTGTCATTGTATGAAATTGACTTCTTTCTGTATAAAGCTTACTAGGAAAAAACCCAGTCCCATATTTTGTGATCCCCTATGGTTCATTGCCATTTGCTGTGTGCCAGGCAACTCCCTCTGGTTCTTGCACTCAAGAGTGACTCTCACTGGCATCCTATGCTAACTGTATCAGATAAACATTACTGGGAACATAGTAGCTGAACAAATTTTCTGTACATATACTTATATATTAGTTAACTTGGTTTAATCTGGAGTGAAATTGTGCTGATCAACTCTGCAAATAAATAAATAAATGGTTGTAAAGATTGGATGCCTGTTTCTGCTTAGGAAAGAGTACTTTATTTTGTTTGGTCTAGTGGTGACAAAACTAGTTTTCCATATGATATGTGGAGGACTTGACAAGCATCTCTATTTAGTAATTAATTTCTGAAACACTAAATAAATAATAGAAGTTATGAAGGCTCTGTTTAGAGCTTTGGTTACATTTGAGTAGCTGAACATGGTAGTTTTCCTGGGTTAAAACCATGTAAATGTTTTTGAATTCTCAGTGGCTCGTGAAACAAAATACTGTGAATGCCAAATTAATAAATGGATGTTATTTGTGGTTATCAACATACACATTCATTATGTTCACTTTGTCCTAATATTTAAATCTGTTAGCATCCAGATGCAAAGTTAAGAGCAGAAAAGTGCCAAAAGTCTTCATGTGTCCTCGATAACCTATATGTGAGCCTGTGCTAGGTGAAGTGTGATAATCCCATTTAGAGGAGTGCTCTCATCTTGGATACTGGAGAGCCTTGGATAAATGTTGGAGTACACTACAGTTTGTAGTGGCGTAAGAAACTTAAGGATAATATATAAATGTAAAAATACGTATTTGAGATGAATTAAAGGGACAGAGGGCCTTAAAAAAGGTACATGAGGTCCCTTTTGCACTGCTTGGAATTATGGGGAGTCTTAAATGTGAGACGAGGTTTTTAGCTCTTACTCTGGGAGTGTCTCAGTGTCGCTGCTGTTATGGGCTAGAGTGTGCATGGGAATTGGGCTCAGAGTTGGCATGATAACCACACGAGTGAGGAGCCAGTGTGTAGTCCAGCAGTCAACACCAGATGTAATAAACTGTGAAAAATTAGGTGGATGGTACTTCTGGTAAGTGGCAGCTTGAACACTCCACGAGTGTTTAGAGATACATAAAGAGGAACATAACACTGTTTTCATTTGTGGGTTAATGGGTAGAATGAGGGCATTGATCTGCTAAATTTCCACTCTGGTAAACTTGTAGTATATATGCTGGAAAGAAAATGGATGATTTCTGATTCTTAAGGCTGTAGAGATCTGATTTTCTTGATGTGGTATTTATCTGAATGGCATTTACCAATTAATTATATGAAAGGTAAAAAGTGATTCTTAGTTGTCTGGCCCATATTAAAATCAGTAGTTTCGATATGGAGATAATTGGTTTATGAATAACTGTGCTTTAGAGTGGGTCTGTATATCTTCTTTTTAAAGACCAAAGTCCAGATGCTACCTTCTATTTGGAATAAGAATGTGATTTTATAAAAAGTTGTATGGAAAATTGTTTTGTTGG
>VYZP01074733.1:327-10862 GCA_013400635.1 Hypocryptadius cinnamomeus
TTGCTAAATACTAAAGGAGCATGTTTACTATTGATCTATCAATTAAGCACAGTTTTTCAGTCATTGACAATGGATTTTTAACTTTCTTTGTTCAGTTTTCCCTAAGAATGTAAAGTGTCCAATTGCATTTCCAATGTTCATGTATCTTTTTCTGTGTTCAGTTAATGATCTAATATTATATCTTTCTCAGTAAGGAAAAAACAAAAACACTTTCAAGACAAATTTTGAAGAGTAGTAGCAGCTGATGACAGCTACTCTATGTGTTCTTTAATTGACAAAGAAATTCCTCTGCTTATCATTCACAGAGTGTCAGTAATTCACACATGCACACTGACAGACATAGAAGTCCCAGTTAATTCTTAACATAATTCATTATTCTGCACTTGATTTCATGAGTTCTGAATCTTTTGAAATCCATGCTTAAACTGAAAATGATGCTGATGAAGTGTAATTTAAGGGAACAGGTTATATTCACATTTTGTTTACTACTATTATTTTAATAAGTATGTCAATAATTAAGGTTAGAGGTACATTTTTCCTTTTCCTCACTAAATTTCACAAATATTATGTGACGCAGATAAGAAACAGAAAGTACTTGTCAGGTGTTGTGTATTGGAAAAAAAGGCAATGAAATCCAACTATATTTTTTAGTTTTCATTCCATTATTTTTCTTGTCACTTTTATAGTCTAAACTGTGTTTTTTTCCTTTCACTGGAGCGAAATCTTGCAGTTTGCTCCTGCAGTCTGTAGTTGAACACCTGCCCATTGAAACCAATTGCTGCTTCCTCAAGGTGATGAGTATTTTAGGAATCTGTGCTTTATCCCTTGGGATAAATGTGACTAGTGGCTTAGTGACTGACAGCTGTCTTGACAATATATTTAACACTAGGGAAAACAACCCCAGATATTAAAATATCAATATTTATGAGTCTCTATCATACCTGAGGTGTTACAATCATAAGAATGAACATGACAAGCTTAGCATTTTGTGCATGATCCCATGCGTTGCTGTGGCATGTGCTTTCTTTTCCTGCTGACTTTCCTCAGGAAACTTTGTGTTTTTAATAGCTGTGTATGAATTTATTCATCTGCCTAGGATTATTTTAATCCTGAACCTTTTCTGACTTCCTTCCTCCAGCATATTGAGCTAGTTTGCAGGCTTCTTAGTAGAGCAGAGTAAACCCATTAAATTCTTTTGTCTGGCAGTGTCCCAGAACAGTCCTAAAGCATTGACACCAGATGACTGTCAGAAAACAAACCTGCTGCCTGCTAGGGATGTTGTTACCTTGGTGGATCCCAGCAGTGGTTCTCCTGAGCACTCCACTGATAGCAGCTCTGACTGTATGTTAATAATTTTAAGCTTTCCCTGAGTGATACATGAATAACATGTCTAGGACGAGTGCCTGTGTTTGAAGTTAATGTAAATTAAAAAGACCAGTAACAGTATTCATAAGAACCTTGACTTCACTGTCATGAGTAGCTCACAGACTCACTTACTAGTGTTGGAAAATAAAACAGGAATAAAAATAACAGAAGAAAGGAGCGTAAAGTGCCATAGCAGATGGGAATTCTGAATGTTCTCATCTAAAACCTTTATGTGCCTCCAGTCCCATGTATGGACCAGCATACCTTTGTTTACACAGCTCCTTCAGGTTTAATCCAATAATGATGACCTAAACTCCTGCCTGACTTATAGCAAATGCTCATAAAGTTTCCTTTTATTACACTCAGAAGTAACACATTGTTGCTGTGATATTTTTTAAACAAAACCAGGCATTGATGATGTTATTAAATATTTCAATACTTTACCTAACAATAAAATACTAAAGGGAAATTCAGTGGGCCTCTATGTTAGGATCCTGCACTATAATTGCATAAATCAGCAAATATAAAACATGAGATAATGATTAACATTGAGATAGTAATCTGGTTTTATGTGACGAAAAGCTTACTATAGGGTGTAAGCCTGAGGTCTTTGTCTGAGCAATGTGAATTGATAAGATCTTAATTGTCAGTAATCTGTCAACCTATCCTCTCATAATGTATTGCAAGAAATTATACTCATCTATAATAAAGATTTTCAATGGATTTGCATTATTATGATAAATTACCTTGAAGATTTTTTCCAGATAGGACTAAGGGAGGTATTTCAGTCACTCTGGACAATTAGATAATCCTAACTAGATAGCAGATAATGCATATGCATAAGAATTCAGCCTCTGTATTAATTTGGAAAGCTGAGGATAGATTTTATCATGAAGACTGACTGAACCAAAGGCTTCTAACTCCAAACTACTTAGAGAGATTGTTACAGAAAGCTATTATCTTGTAATTTTTACTGTCATTATTTTAGTCTGAAGTACTGTGGGAAGAAGGAGAGGATGGCAAGGAAGGGGCAAGTCTTGGGAAATTGATTCCACTGAGGAAAAGGAAGGTTCACAGGCAACTCTGAAGAAAACACAGAATTTTCTAGAGATATGAAAGCACTGTCTCACCAAAATACCTTTCTACACATTATAGGGTATTAAATGAAGTGTGAAACCTAGGAAAGGAAGAATGAAACTCCAAACAAAGAGCATCTGGTACATTTGTAGGATTCAATATATAGGATCTGATAATCTGTTTATTCTTTATTTAAAACTTCCTTGATCCAAAAATAAATGCAACATTCAATAGTCTGAGAGCTGATGTCTGTCACAGATATCCTTAAAACTCTGTTTAATGCAGAAGCTCCAGATATTTAAGGACCCTAAATATCAGAAGGAAATGTTTGTAGGAAAAGTTTCAACTGAAAAGATAAAAACTACCTTAGGGCTCAGAAACTTGTTTTGTTTTCCTCTAACTCATCTTAAAAAGGTAGTACGCTGTGTTACAAAAAATTTTCTGCGTCCCCAGCACTGCTGGAATCACGGCTGGCTGGTAATATGACAAAGATCTCAAAGTTTATTTGGAACAGAGGGGAAATAGCAGCAACAACAAGCTCAATTCAATCTGTTTTGGAAGCAGGCAGGATCTGCCTGCTTCGGATTGCTTTGCAGATAGCTGAGTTGTTTTTCCAGTAGGAGAATGAGACATGAAGCTCCATTTCAAGAGCTATAAATTCTGCTTAAAAAAAAAAAAAAAAGAATTTGTACAGTCTTTGTGGTGTGTCTGTCTGATGAAAAAACCTGCAAACCTGACTTTTGAAGGCACCTTAGGCACTTCTTCTGCTTTAAAGTCCAGAGAGGCCTGGAAGCTAAAAAACAGCACTACAAATCTGACAAATTTGACAGCGTCTTTGCAAAGCTCATTTTCTTATTACCAGAGTTAATGGCAGACAAGAAAAACCAAAGTGTACCCTTCACCTCTGGTGACCTCAACTTGAGGTCAGACTTCAGAACTACATTGAAAACTTAGGCAAGGAATCAGAGGGGGGTTGTTTATTTAGTTTGTTGTTGAGATTTTTTTGTTATTTTTCAGGTTCCTTTTAAGACAACTGAAAACTTGAGTTGTAGGATGTTTAAAACCATTTAGAATCTCAAAATCAGAAGAGATTCAATCCATCCCTTTAGCTGGAATAGTGAGGAGGAGGAGGGTGTTTTTCTAAACATAGAATTCCTCTGTTCTGAAATACGTTATTCTGTTACTTTCACAGAAAAAAACCCAACAAATATATATTACTTTGACATAGGGAAATTAAGTATTTCACCTTTTGCTTTTGGAAGGACCTGTCAAGCAATAAAAAACTGTGAGAGCTTAAGAGTAAGGAAAATGAATCCAAAAGAACACACATTATTGGCTGAAGCTTAATTAAGTATTACTTTTTATTACTTTTTATTTTTCCCCTTCACCAACAGTTCTCAAAATTGTCTGAATCAGTGCAAATTTTTCATTCTCTGTGCTCCATTCTATTATAGAATAGAAAAGAAAAAAACTATCTTGTATATATTCCCAGGTTTGACTGTACTAATGGGTAATAAAGGCCAGAGAATTTGAAATGTGTGAATAAATTCCAAATCCATGACAAGATCATGTCACATGCATGAACACTTTCAGTCACTGAAATTGAGCTAAGCTGCTATGTCAGATTCAGCTGGGTTTAGATCTTAAGATGAATATCATCTCTGTGTAGAGTGACCTTAGACAGTGAGGTGGACTTGGCTTTGATGCTCAAGGTTTGCCTGAGATGGACATGTATGTCTTTTCAAAAGAACAGTGGCATCTTTCTGACTACACACATTTTTAATGTACTTTACAAAAATTGGTGGCATAACTACGGTTTGAAGCCAAATTCACCTTTTCCCAGCCATTTCATTTTAAAAGATACTTCTCATTCTTCTGTGCTTCTTGATTTCACAACAGGTGGTAACAGGACTTGCATAGCGCTCTTTGCATGTATTTTTATAATTCATTTCCTCAAGCAGTTGAGTGAGGCTTAGATAACACATGACTATGAGACGTACTGATGAGTAAAGATGTTTCTCTGTATTAGGAACAAAGTAAACTTCTAAAATTTCTTGCAAACCAGCAATCCTTGCAAGCCATGCTCACCTGCCATAGGTTTTTATGCTTTGTTGCTGTAGACAAATACAGATGGGTTTGTGTTTGAAAAAATTACTCATGGGGCATGGAAGGGGTTGTGAGCAGAGAAACATGTGGGGGTAGGGGAAGAGCAGGAGAACTGCTCTATATGTTTTGAAGCATTTTTGGAGAAATTTTCTTGCTCTTGCTCTTCTGAAAGGGAAGTCTATAAGAACAAGAAATTATGTGCATGATGAGTAGGGGGGTAATGAAGAGGACTGAAGAAGTGATCAGTGAATCAGAGATGCAAGTGACTGCAAAGGGGAAAAGAGAGAAAGGGAAAGGTAGTGAGACAACTGCAGACTAAGATAGCTTTGGAAACAGCCAAGCAATTTTATGGCTCATTGATTAGGGATTAAGTATTACTTTATGTGAGGGTTGGTAGTAAGTCTGATGTTTTTGTCCCTTGTAGTACTTGGTCACTTGCTTATGAAATACAAAGAGATGGTATTTGTATTTTTTTTCAGTCCATGAAGCAAACACAGGTATGTTTTATTTATTATAATAATAACTCTGCAGAATTATTTTCCTGGAATAATTTCCTTCCTGAAAAACAGAATGACATTCTTAGGGACTGCTCACAAACTAAATCAAAAAATAAATTTGCATAGATATATGTCTATATAACGATGTACCACGTAAGCCATGTTTTGGTATAGCTTGCAGGTAATTTTTGAGAGATAACATGCCTGAAAACTGGAATCTATTAGAAACTGACATGCTATGGTTTATGGCTTAAACATCTTTATGAAGGATTTTTGTCTGTTATAGCAAAGGTGTATAACAAGAAGTGCATGGAAGACCACCACATCCTGAATGGAACTTCTGACTGAGGACCTCAACTGCAAGTTAATAGAGTCGATAAAGTGACCCAAGTCTGGGCTGGGGGAAAAGAATACGTTCACAAGAGGATTAAGGGAAGGAGGGAGGGAGCAGGGAGAGTGACAGATACAGATTAAGTAGAAGCATATCACCCTTCCAAGGGTCCCAATGATGTCTTGTTGCTTCCCTCCATCTCATCTTCTTGGTGGTGAGGGTCCCTGCTGAAAAGTATAGAATCCCATGGATTAATATACATTTGGGCAGATGGAAGCACACGGGTACCTCCCGGCGGGAGGGCAAGTTTGGCACTGTCCCTTGCAAGACTGCGGATCTGTTGCATCACGTGCAGTGCAGGGTCTGGGGACCCCTTTGGTGGGGGCCCTTGATGGGCCATGACACCCCCTCAGTTGTCTCTGACATGGTTGTCCCTCACACAGATGTGGCCTTCCAGGGGTGGAAGGCCCCACAGCTGGGCCAGTCTGCCCAGTGGAGGATGGGTGTTCACTGCATCTGGCCAGAGGCCAGGCCACACACCCAAAGCCTCTCCTCCTTCCCTGCTTTGGTGTAGGGATCTGTGGGAGCCTGGCAGCAGAAAAACCTGGGGCTGTGGCTTCTACCCCAGAGGTGCTGGGCTTAATCCTCTTGTGAATGAATTCTTATCCCTCACCCCAGACTTGAGTCACTTTATCTTATCTCATTATCAGCAGAAATGAAAATGTTAAAAAAAAAAAAGAGATTTGCGGAGACTTTTCAGTGCTATCAGTCATGTTAGTGTCACTGTTATCAACGTAAGGTGCAAAAGTGTGGGTTATCAGGAAACAAGACATAGATTTTGATATGGTGAATACTATCCAGTAAAAAGAAGCAATGGAAAAATATGGGCAGAAAATGCTGTCCAGAGAAATTATGGTCCCTTGTCTTAAATGCTGGGAAGATGTAACTGAGAAAATGTATTGCTTTCTCTGTAAAGCCAGAGAATCTATATTTCTGTTCAGGCTTGCTGGCACTGACAGAAAGATGTACGGAACGAGCTACTTTCTGAAGGATTTCAGTAGCTCAGCTTTATTAGTTGCTCTGGCCTGTGAAGCAGCTATATTGTCTATATGCTATATTGGGATTCCTGTCTGATCCTCAGATATGTTGTCTCAACCTGTCTTCATGTCCAGATTGCATCCAAAAATGTAGAATTGCAGATATGTTGAACAGAGTGTAAAACCATCCCAGACAAGCTAGTAATATTCCCTGGGCTGACAACATCCAGCTGAGGAGGTACCACTGGAGCAAAAAAATTATGGGAGGGGAGGAAGAAAAGAAAATTGGGAAAAAAGGTGAAAAATTATTTTTCAGATATAAAATAATAAAATTATTTTTAAGAGGAAATCCTTTTCGATTTTTGGGGCTAGAATTGCCTTACCCACATAAAGAATCAAAAGAAGAATACAACATTTACTCCCTATATTTGAGCCCACTATTACTGATGAGAAATTGAGCTCAGTATGGATAATCAGAGTATACAAAAATTTACATACACATTCGTATAGGTACTTATATCTTTTTAATATGACTTTCTGGAATCTCTTTGCAGGAACTCATTACACTTTTGTCCTTTATATGCAGTAGAAATACAAAACTTTTATTGCAGTCTGATACCTGATACCTTGCTGAAAAAAAAAAAATACATTTGGAACAAGTGAAACAGAAGTTTCAAAAAAGTTCCAAACATTTTGCAGAAAATAAGTCTAAAAAAATTCTAAGATAGGATAATAATATAAGTTGAGTTTAATAGACATGTTTGAATGGCCTTGCTGTCTCCTTTTGTCTTACACTGAACACTTTATATATTTGCCTAGATGAGATTTTCCTGCAATATTTGGACTTTTTCAGCAACTTATACATAGTCTTATCACAAGACACTTATTACAAGATGCTGAAATTACTCTGATATCCAGAATGTATACAGTACTTGAGCTCAAAGCAAAATGGTGTTGCGTGCTCCCTGCAAAATAAAATATTTAAAAGTAAGTCACTGTATCACTACATTGAAAGGTAGAATAAAAATCATATGCCAGTATTTCAGTAGGAAGGTTTGTCAATCTGAAAGCACAATGAAAGATAAAAACATCTGAGAAATAGTCATTTTCTGTGTCATCAACTGGAGAAAAGCTGAGATGTAGGCAGTCTGATAAAGCAGAAACATTATGGAAGTAGTCATGTTTGTGGGTCATTGAGTTTTTGGTAGGGTTTTTTTTCCTTTTCTTCTGGTCTTGCATTGGGTCATAAATACATGTCAGTTTTCCTGCACAGTATTCTGAATTTCCAGAAGCAAAAATATAAATAAATAAGTAAAAGGTAGTGTTTCACCAAGAAAACCTGCCCTCTAGGTGAAAACCACGCGTCTCTCTGTGTCAGGTCCTGAGCTGTGTCACCAAGGGAAAGGAGAACTGCAGAAATAATGCTGGGGAGAGGTTACAGCTGAATTGCTAATGTATTTAATTAAACCCCTCAAATTTTAAACAGGATTTCATTGTCACATGATGAACAAGTAATCAACATTGCTTTGGGCATAATTTTAATCATTTTTCATTTGTTCTATGTTATAGACTAAGGCAGGGAACAGGCTCACTTTGAATAGTACAAATGCAGTAGTTGCATGAGTTATTGATGTTGCTTATTTATTTAGAACATTAAGTGCCAGAAAAATCCCAGTATAACAAATGTATACCAATTGCATCACCAATGAGGGAGGTAACTTAATCAGAAGTAGAGAGACTATTACAGAAATTGTGATTTACAAACAGAGCAACATATATATTAAAAACATTCATTATACCACAACAAAAAAGAGCAGTACAAAGAAATCTCATGTTAATAAACATGAACTGTTAAGAAGAAGATACCTGTCTTCAAAAGTTTTTTGTGTCTGCATGTGCAGTCTGATTATTGACTGGCTTGTCTGAGTTTTGATTCAGAAACAGGATTTACCTAATTATGTGGAGTAACTATTATAGCTGGCTTTTGTGGGTAATGCATGACGACAGAGACTTTCTAAATTAATATTATCTTGGTTTTGCTACAAAGGCATAAAGTTTTTGTGAATGTCAATTTTATTTGGCACAGGTTAGGTGAAAGGAGAGCTGGTCTGAAATTCTTTCACAAAAAGCATTTTTATTACATATAACTTATGAATTTTTAATTTTTTTTTTTTTTTTTTTTTTTTTTTTCATAAACATAACTTTTTTTAACAAANNTTTTTTGCATCATAACTGCAACTTTTACAAACAGAAGTTTGGAGAGAATTTCTTGCCAGGACGAGAGAAAGAGAAAGGTCAGTGTGTCTCTGAAAAGATGGCAAGAGAGGGGGTAAGAAGCAAATCTGCTTCTCTGTATGCTAATTAAATAAGCATAGGAAGAGAGAACTCAGCTTTGGTATTCCATGTATGTTGTAGCTATTCTTTTGTCTGCACTGTGGAGTAAAAATGTTTGTCTTAATTAATACGTACTTAATGAAATACACCAAATCTCACTGATTAGATTGTCTGAGTGGGACTCTTTCCAAAGGGAGAGATAAAAAGAATCTCTTTTTTCTCTCTGCAGACTACTCAACTACCCAGTAGTTACTTATTGCTTATGAGATTCTTAAGGTATGAGAACACATGTAGTTCAGGTCCTGCTGTGAAGATGAAGGATTTGACTTCTGCTGTTTCATCAGGACTCAGAGAAAAAAACATAGTCAGCTGCATGAAGTTTCATCCTTCCCTCCCCCTCCACCTTTTTTCCCGAAATATTTGTCAAGAGTTCTTGATTTATCCCAAGGGAAAATGAATAAAATAAAATAAATTAGAAAAAAAAAAAATAGAATAGTCTGAAGGGTGAGAAAATGTCTTCCACTGATGTATGAGGGTTTTCTGAGCTCTTTAAAATGGGTGAAATTTGTTCCTCTGCAACCTGCATAGCCTTTCCTTATCATTCTTATGCCCACAGGTATTGCAGGATGACAATGTCAATTTTTAATAGGATACACCTAGCTTTGAGGTTAAAAGGATAGAAGGAGGTCCATTTTACTTCTTAATCTATATGGACAACAACATGAATGTCAATTCATCTGCTTGTTATCACAGCTTCATGAGCAACAAAATTAGTGATTACTATCAGCTCAAGAAAGGGCAGTGAACCAACCATGCAAACTAACACAATTAGAAAAAAACACTGACACAATTGTCGTTTTACTCAATCAGGCAAATGTGTTCAATTAAACAGTTAATTTAATGCAATCAGTTGCAAGCATCTCTGTTTAGGCAACCTCGATAGCTACTAATTTACTTTTGCTCCAGGGCATTTGTTTATGAGGCATTAAGATTAGGTAGATATAAGAAGAGCTGTAAATTTTCTGTATAACAGAGGCACCAGACTTCATACCAAAAACCCTTATACTTTTACAGAACTCATAAGTGCTGACAGTATCTGAGATTTTTGATTTTTCCAGTGCCGCAGAAACAACATGGAATTTCTTTGCATTTTGACATGTACTTCAGAAGTCTTTTTAGCCCTAGGAACTCATGACTTTATAGAAATCTTTTCAGAGACTTAGAACTAATTCCCATAGAATCATAAGTCATGTTCTCTAGGTTTACTTAACCATTTCTTTCCACATATATATTTTTCTGCTATTCCTCCTTTATCTTAACTTGTTTTGTTAAATATTTTTCATGTGCCAGATAGAAGGGGTAAGCTCATAACTGAAGAGTTCCAAAGGGGTTTGTGGTGGAACACATTCATAGTCAGAGAAAGGGGTGGGTACTAAAGTGACCAAAATTGCTGATGATATTAAGTTATTGAAGAGTCTAAGGAGAAGTGCTGACTGTGAAAGATTGTCAAGACACCTTATAGCTACACCAAGTAGGTGGCAATAAATGACAGGATAAATTCAGTGTGTTTAAATGTGTTACACATGGGGATGACCAGTCCTAATTTTACATATGAATGCTATGAAAAGCTTTAAGCTGCCTGTTACTACTCAGAAACAAGATCTTGATGTTATGGAATAAAATCCTGTGAAAATGTCAGCTCAATGCACAGGAGCAGACAAAAGAAAAAATCAAATATTATGACTTTCTGAGACTTCGTCAAAAAAAATAGAGAGAACATTTTTAATA
>VYZP01074765.1:851-13489 GCA_013400635.1 Hypocryptadius cinnamomeus
AGATTTACTCCAATGTAAAATAACTATGTTTAAAATGTGGTGGAACTGCACTTCCACCACCTAAATCACCACAGACATTCTGCACTTCCATGGCATTTGGCCTCTTTCTCTCTCTGTTTTTAAAATTAATGCAAGTATAAGTTCATAAGACAACTAAGAGCTGCCTTTATATTTCTTCTCAGAAAGCATAGAGGACATAATTTTCATTAAATCAAGCTAAGGTACATCATACAGCTATAGTGATGTAGAGACAGAAATACACACCAACTGGAATTCAGAGTTTCATTTTCTCCGTCCACTTTATTTCTTCTCTTTTCCCCTCTCCCTTAAGTTTAAAATAACATTTAAATACTAGTTTTTGTTGTCAAAGAGCAGCTTATGTTGCAAACATAAGTATCTCAGAACAAAGCCCAACCCTGTACTACTGTAAAGTAACAGTAAGGAGGTAACACACAGGTGTGCATAGACCATAACATCTTCAATTCCTTCCATATGCAGCCTATCCCACAATTATCCCTCAAAATATTTGTGACAAACATGAAAAATCCTGTCTCCTTACATCCATCTGCAAAGCCTTGTTTTAATTTTGTGGCTTGGAAGGTTTGTAGCACCATATCTAACATCCTTCTTCACTTTGTAGGCTGCAAACACCACAATTTGTGGAGAGCTTCTTAATGAGGTGCTCTTCCAGAAAATCTACTAAAGAAAGTGGCATTTCCCCCCCAGTCCCCTCTTCTGGAGGTACCTCAGACAAAATAAGACAGCAATTAAGGGGAAACTGGACATGTAAATGGTGATACACTGGTATAACATGAAAATCTGGCACACTACACCCTAAAGCAGCACCCTCTGAACTATAGATTTGTCTATAGATTTTTTTCATCCCTTTTTACAATTTTTTTTTTCCCAAACAGACAGCAAAATTGCTTTAAAAAGGAAAAAGAGACAAAAATGTAAGAAAATCCCTAAAAATCGAGCTGGACTGGCTTATGTTTGTGTGTTACTAAACAGCTGCTAAGGATGTGTGGAGCTTGATACTCCAACACCTCCCTAGTGCCATGGGAGGGATGTAAATCCTCAGTTCTCCTCCCAAAACAACTTCGTTTGGGAAACTTCATGCTCTTGGTATAAACAAAAGAATTTATTACAATGGAAGAGAGTAACCCAGGGATCCACAGGGATATAAACCTTTACAACCTTTGCTTTCTTAGACTGATTAGCAGTTCTTAAGCTTATTAAAGGTGACAAGGATCTCTCAGGAAAATATATTAGGGATTTGGGATCTCATAGGGAATATTTTTCCCCAGAGTGCCTGTGGGCAGACTCTCACTTGTTTTTTAGTCCTTACAAATATTTAGCATTGGTTGCTTCCTATGTCATTTTTCAAAGATGAAATCCCTCATTTGAATCCAACTTCTAAATCAAAGCTCCTTTGTGAGTGGATTTGTTGCCAGCACTCTTTAAACACATGAAAATCAAAGTTTTGCCTGCTGGCACCGTGCAGCAGCCAAAAGGCCTTCTCAAGGCTGTAACTTGTTCAAGCTGAAACATCCACAGTGTGATGGGTGGAGATAGAGCATCAGGAAAGTGTTTGGGGAGGGCAGACTGTTCCTCTATCCAACACTCTTCCCATGGGAAGCGATCTGCCCTTTGCCAAGACCTCAGGAAAAGCCTTGCTTGCTTGTTTCTTCCCAGCTACCTTTTTATGGGAGTAAAAGAGTGCTCTGCAGTGATGAAAACAAGAATGGACCGCTCCATTCCACAGAAGTGTGAACTCTCTGTCCTAATGACAAGAGTACAGGTGAGCAATCTACATATCTACAGGAGTCTGGAGCAGAACTCAATCCAGATTTTCAAACTGGATATACTCAGCCAACCTCTAGCAAATTTCTGTACCTCAATTTGTAGGAGAAATTGCATCCTCAGCCAGGGGTTTCTAGCCAGGGGTTTCTGAAGGGAAAAAATTTGTTTGTATGGATCCAAGATGAGCAAACAGCAAGTGTGTTCCTTCTCTACTGCTTTACTGGGACAGTCCAGTGCTACACGAACAGCACAGATACCCTAAAAAGCTTGGCCACCAGGAATGAGGCCGATCCACTTTTTCATCTAAACACTGCCTTTATCTAAAGGAATATGCATGGATAAAGGGGAAAACCCCAAAAAAACCCCAAAAATAGTAAAGCATAGTTTTGTGAGGCTTCTGTGTACTTTACATGGCAAACACATCACCACCCACAGTGTAATTTTAGCAATGCAACTGCTATCAAACATTCTTCAAAATACTGACACCTGAAGCCAGATGCAGGGCTGCCTGTTTAATTAGTACTCTCAGGCAGTGCATCTGAAAGTCTGGAAATAAGGGAAGTGCTTCTTTAATTGAGGAATAAAAACTATTTATTAAAATGTAAACAGTACAATCAAGTAGAGGTTCTATTCCCCAAAAAGCAGCCTCAGAAAACCAGAACACTTTAGCCCAAACACATTTTAATTTATTTCCAACAGTGAAAACAGCAAACAATTACAGAAAAAGCATCTGCCGTAGTGTATAATGTTTCAGCAATGCCACAGCTACATTCGAGAAAAAGCACTGAAAACTTCGCATAAACTCACTATTCCTATCAGAGATCCTTTTAAATTTTCTCTACTGGCTTCAGGAAACCATATTTCTCACCTGCTAAGACTTTTCTATTAACTGGGCCAATTCTAAAATAAACTATTATTCTTTGTACCTCCCATTTACTGGTAATTTCCACATACTTACAGCATATCTTGCTTGATTTTCTAAAATAAATGTATCAAACAAAAACAAATGCAAACAAAAATAAGTAAATCAAACAAAAATGTATTTATGGAAAAGATCAAGATTTAAGCCAATGAATCAAGGACTAAAATGCAAAGCTTGCCTCCAAGTTCAAAAGGGGGACCAAAACTGAGAACTGAGGCAAAGCTTTATCTGAAACTAGATTTCTATTCAGCCAATTCTAGTGCTCATGGAAATGGCATCTGCATGTTCTTCTGCAACAATGGAAATGCAGTTCAAGTAGAAGGGAATACAGCACCCAAATTGAACTAGATTTTACCTTCTGAAGATTATTTCAGATTTACAATCATCAAAAAAATTTTAATAAGAGGTCCTTAAAATAGAAGGAACAAGCCTAAATATTTCTGCCTTCATTTCTCCCCTCCTGAATATGAATTATCTAATTAGTCAAAGCTCAAATTATCTTATCTAACAATTACTATATGTTATGACTTATGTCATACTTCATTGTTACATGATAATGGCTTTTTAAAATTATTTTTTATTGCTGTTTAGATAAAATCATTGAATAGGTTGGAAGGGACCTTAAAGATCATCTGCTTCCAATCCCCATTGGGACACGTTCCACTAGACCAAGCTGCTTAAAGTTCCATCCAGCCTGGCCTTCAACAGTTCAAGACATGGAGCATCCTCATCCTTAATCATCCTTTAAAATAAGGATGTTTCTTTAAAACATCCTTATTTTAAAAACTTTAAATTGCATAAGTAATCAAACCTGCAATCATTTATTGGATCTAAATGAAAAAAAAATTAGCATAGGTTATTGTTTAAGGAAAAAAAATTCCCTTTGTAGTTTGCATGTTTTCTCAAATTTCTCAATTTTTTTCTGAATATTGAACTACTTGGTTTTTTCCTCCTTCAAATATCATGCTCACTTCTTCCACAATGCCAACCAAAAGCCAGTTAACTGTTAGTGATGGATTACCTTATGATTACAACAAAGCAAGAGACTTACAATAACCATTTCCTTCCAGTTCCTTCAGGCCATGTAAATTTGTATGTAAATTAATAAACTAAAATGGTGGAAGCAAAACTCAAGGGAACTAAGATAATTTCCTGTAACTCCAGCAAGCTGGCTTGACTTTTTTTATTTTTTTTGGCCAGTCTTGGACATCATGGCATCTTTCTTTCTTTCCCTCTGGATGGAAAACTTTGCCAGACCCCTATTTTTCCCTTGTTGAAATAACAGCAGCGTGTTTAAGAGTTACTGCAGAAGTGCAATCACAGTTGCAGGTCTTGGCTCACAGGCTCTAAGGGTTATGCTAAGGGCTGCACAACAGTATCCCACTTCCCAGCACACCAGCATCCAGTCACAGCCAAAGGCTTTGGGTCTCTGTTATTTAACACAATATAAATATAATGGTGAGGTAAAATGACTGATGAGACATCTGATAAAAAATATCAACCTTTGAAATACCAATAATAGGGAAAAATGAGTAAGAATAAGTGACATCAAAGGTGTGTCTTACCATAAATTCCAGTTGAAATACAGGGAAAGGCCTGTAAAACATATGAAAGGAAAAAAAGATCAGTGGGATTTCTGTTTACCATACTTTTTATCAAAACCAAGAGTGTTTTTAAATGCCTGTTTTTCAACACCCAGAGATTATCTGCTACAGCATTCACGGATACAGCAGTCAAATCAAAGACATTCTCATGTCATTATATGAAACATATTCCATATGTTTCCCTTGCTGCCACATTAATAAAACTGCATTCTTTTTCACATCTTGAGCTACAAGCAACATTTGAACACAGACTCATTCTTAAAACTGCCTTTTGAGCTAAAATTTGATGCTACGAGCTAAAAATGAACACCATAAGCTACTACAGTAGCAAAAAACAAAGTCATATCATCTAGGTAGAGTAAGACAATGTTTCTTCACCAGTAAAATAAGCTTGGCCAGCTTAGACTATGTTATGCCTGTTTTCCATGCCCTCATTCACTATAATCTCCTTTTTTGATTCAGTTCTTAACCTCAGTTCTTTTGGACCTGGTTTATGGTGTGACTCAACACAGCTGTACTGCTACAAGGCAAAGGTTTGCAAACTGGTACAGGGGAAGGAACTGGAAGATGCTGGTGAAAAGAAAGAGTACATTTTTGGGGCAGCCTGGACACCAAAGAATATGCATCATGCAACAAGAAATATTACAGACACTGTGCCAGGAAGAACAATAATTTACATTCCTGCTAGCTGTATGTGTTGTCTTGAGATTTGCATTTCTATGAGCCAGAGTCAGTTTTCCACCAGGAAAAAACAAAGCTGACGTTTCACGAGAGAGGCAATTTTCTTCGTGTTCAGCTGATATGTGATATCGCCTTTGCCTCCCACCTCTGGACTGACAGCAGACACAGCTCAGAGGTATGAGAGCACCTGGGACCCAAAGTCTCAAATATCCACCCTGAGGCTCCCTCCAGATCCCCCAGCAATGAGTCATCATACAAAAGAAAGAAATTCTTCTTTACTTAATCACACAGGAAAACATTATTCAAAGCTAATGCTTGCTTTATATTTAACCAGGGAATTAATTAGGGAATGGTGATTAAGAAAGGAGAGGTCTAATGGAAAGAATACATCCTCCCCTCCCCTCTGAAAATACTTAACTAAAATAAAGTAGAGGAGAATTATAGTCTCATTCCTTCTCATAGCCACTACAACTTACATCCTGAAAAGTACTTAGCTTTGTAGTTTGTACCCAGTAAATCACAAGAATCAGCTCTTTAAAGAAATGAAGAATAGAGTAGAAAAAAGAAAAAACAACCACCACATGGTTACAGAGCTCAGGCTGAAGTGGCAACAGATACTTCAACAACCAGAGAGAAGCATAAGGGACGATTTTGTTCAGTTTAGAAAAAGATCTTAAAATTCACCACTGTTGCAGTTTCCACGTGTTAAGAGATAATTGCTCCAAACAAGTGTTTTGTTTTCTATTCTTTCCAGAATTTGAATAACAGCATGGGACTTAGACACTCATTTTCCTCAGAAAAGGAGTAACAGAGTATTCATGGTTCCTTCTCTTACTGGCCCCACAACCAGGTAAGGGGAAAGAGTCCTGCAGCACCTCCAAAACTCCATCAATCCTGTGGCTCCTGGGGCAACACCCCACATGGTGCCTATGGGACACATCTCCATTACTACCTTCAGATGCCCACATGTGTGACAAAGCCACCCACCTGGGGGGGACCTTGGGCTGGAGTGGCTCTGCAGCCCTCTGGCAGCAAAGAGCAGCAGCTCCCCCCAGGTCACTGCAGGTTCCTCGCTGCTGCAAAGCAAGGGGCATCCAGCTGACACAGCTCTGAGCAAGATCACAGATCCTTAAGGTTCTAAAAGACCTCTAAGACTAAGCCCAGCCCTTAAATGAACCTACTTAAAGCCGTGACAGGGACCTTGAAGGGGTCTACAAGACTGGCTGCTGCACTGTGGGACAGGCTCAGCACACAGTGCCAACATCTGGTGCCACAGCTGTGTATTGGGGCTCCAGACCCAAGCCCCTGAGGGCTCCAGGGGAACAAGCTTCCTTCTCATCTTTGAGAGAAGAGGAGAACTGCATTTTCAGCTCTGCATGGCAGCCACTTGTCAAACTTGTTCATCTCCATTCACAGAATAACGTGTTCTGAGGCCACTCAGCAAGCTCTGGCTGGCAATTTGTGTGTTCTGTGTGTTTCTGAACACTTTAAAAATTATTGTGTAGGCACAATCATTACCTTGCTTTTAGTTTCTGTCATGCAGCTGAAACAGATCTGGAATGGAGTTACAAGACTGTATAAAATCCCATCAAGTTCCTTTGGAATATGGGTCTGTGCCATAACTCAGATGAGCTCTGCCCTCTCCCTCATTCAGAGATGATCACAGCACATAACCAGCAGATCTAATTTCGTAAAATGTGACAGTGCTTTTATTCATTCAAGAAAGACCCATGCCTGAGATCACATATCAGCCGTGTTTCCTCTTGGCTCCTAGGGAGACAATTTAGTCTAGATGCCAGATTGAAATTACTGGCAGAGCAGTAATGGGGAATTCACAGCATGGATATCAGCATACTACAATATTTGGCTTATGGACAAAAGATGTTAGGGTTTCTAACCTTTTCTGTGCCTAATTAATAACAGCTTAATTATGTATCTGATTTCAATTTAAAAAATCCATTTCACAGTAGGTAACATTCATTCCTATTTCCACAATAAAAACATTTATTATCTTAATTTGTTGCTGGTAACTACTATTTATTTATGAACTTTTAATTTATTTGCTACCAAAATAGCATATTTGCTTTATTTGGGGACTAATAAGAAATGCTACCCTGACAGCACTCAAAACAGACACAACTCTGGAACATAAGTAATAAAGGCAGGAGCTTTCTGCTACTACTGTGCTTTTGCAATCATCTAGAGAAAGAGGCCAAATTAAATCAGGTCTGTGAATACTGTAAGATTGAAATTGATTTAATTCCTGTAGGAGAGAATGTGGGCTCTCAGCCTCTGGTTCTTTTTAATCCAATGTGTCTTTACCAAGGCTACAGCAGCAGTGCTAATTAGGATGAAATGTAATGCAGCTTTATGAGGAACATTTACAAGTCACAATGAGGAGGCCAAGTTGGACTCTAAGACATTTCAGTAAGAAGCACCTGGGTATTTAAATACTTAAGGGCTTATCTACATCAAGGGGTTCTAGTTCACACTGAGCTGCAATGTATTAATGGTAATACATTAGATGAATACAATTACTAAGTCTACATGATCAGACGCCTCCTACTGCAGCCACAGCTCCTAATTGCTTACACAGAGCAAAGACTTTTTTCAAATTAAGTGCTCAGCATTCTGAACTGGTCTCCCAGTGTCATTTCTGCCACAACCAAGCCATATGCAAGGTAAGCACTTTTCTTCCAGCACGTAACACAGCAGACAAAAATAATATCAAACACAAACCCTTCTCTGATTTCACTGCATCATCTTATGAAAAGGATTAATTCTCCTGTTTGACAGACATTCCTTCATGCACCTTGCATTACTGATATTCCTGTTCCTCAGCCTAAGCTCCTAAAAAGCTTGTGCACCTTAGATGCTTTCCAAAATAACATGCTCTATGAAAACACTGAACTTCAAGAAGCATAATAAAACTATAAACTTCAGGAATTATTGTAGATCTTTTGCTGCACAAACTATTCACAAGGTACCTATACACATATTTAAGATCAGTAACATCAAACACTCAAGTCAAATTTTGCTGCTGTTACTAGATCAAACTTATAAACCAAATGATTTTATAAACCACTAACTATAATACTATCCTTTTGCCTTTTAAAAGTCCTTCTACTACTATCTGGAAGAAAAATAAATTATAATCTTATGCTATTTTCCAGCCTCTCTCCTGAAATTATTTCTCTTTTGGTCGTAATTCTGAACCATAATTTAGCAAACAACAGATTTTGGAAGCAACTATCATTCAAAGAAAATTCTCTATTCATAAATAGAGAATTCCAACATAACTGCCTATCCTGAAAGTGAGGAAAAAAAAAAAAGGAATAATTGAATATGACAATATTTAAGCTCATTTTTCATTACAGACAATACTAGCATGTTTGTTATAACTTTAAAGAATAAAAAAAGCAATTATCACCTCAAAAATAACCAATATCGTGAACACAGCATGTCACATGCAAGCCTTTAGGCATTTGTACGAGCTCCCTCATTCACAAACTGAAGGTTCTCTTCACCAGAGTCAAACACTGGGCACACAAGTGCCAAAAATTTTGGAGGGAATTTTTTTGGTGGAAACATAAACATTCAGCTTTTTCAAAGCCTAAAACTTTACATACCAGCTATGGGGAGGTTCTCAAAGGCTGCTGACAGCTAACAAAGTGCTGGTCAAGCAATGACAGCTGAAGCTTGGATTCAGACCCAACGTGAAATATCCTTTCTGTATTGTGGTTTAAGACTCTTCCAAAGACAACAAGTTTGGAAGATGATACGCAGGAATAATCAAATTTAAGATAAAAATCCAGCAGCTGTGTGGCAAAACAGTGTGTGGTGAACCTGTCACAAAGCTACTGACAACTGATCGAAGGACTACTATTCAGTTAAAACAACTTGCAACAAGTGCATAGAGAAATTCAACACAACCCAGAAAACAAATATCTGTCAGGTTTCCAGAGGACCTCCACAAGTTTCCCCTCCATGCTGGTCCCACTACTTTGGGTAAGTATTTACCACAAAGGTTGAGGTTGTCTTTAAGTTTGTTTGTTTACACAAGAGAGCAGTTACTGAGAGAGGCCACTTAAGAGGTTAAAATGGCAAAAAGAGTATCTTCAAAATTTCCTGTTAACCAAACTAAACAGATCAGGTGGCTGCAGGGGAGGATCATCCTTTGATGACCTGTTTGCTGTGTGACAGTATTATTTTTAAATCATGTGTCAGTTCACACAATGAATGACAATTTTTTTTTTAATTTACGGAAGAAATAAAAAATTTCAACTAAACGATATTCATTCAACAATGAGTGTGGTGAAAAAATATTGAGGAATGATTACTAAGAATTACAAATTCTTTTTAGCATCTGTGTATTCTAACTTTATATGAATTTGAGATAGACTTTTCAAGACACTGAAACCAGATGCTACAATGACCTACATGAGACAGTAGAGCATTGCAATATGGAATTAAGTTAAGATGGTTCACTACTTGAGGAATCTCACTAAATTTGTTTTTAAAATTTTTCACATTTAGCATCTTTCAGTAATTAAAAGTAATAGCTCAATTAACTGCCAGGATAAAGGCCTGGACTGAAATTGAGTCAAAGTATCTGATTTCTCCACATACAAACTCAGTTGTAGGGTGAGGTTTGCCTGGTTTTTCCCCTAAACTATTTGAATATTTGTAGTTAAAGGGAAGAACTTGTGGGGGAACTACAAATTAACAGTTTGGCACATATTTTAAAAATCATCATGCATTTATATTTGGAAACACTGAGACATGAAACCTGACTGCTCAAAGCAGGGTCACCCAGGACCAGTAAAGGCTGGAAGATCTCCAAAGATGGGGACCCTAAAATGCCTGTGGGCAACCTCATCTGCTGTTTGACCAACCAGAGAGTAAGTCAGTCAATTCCTGTGTTTAAACACGGGCCCTCCCAGCTCTTTGCTGTCTGAGCACTCCCCAGGGCGCTTTGTTCCCCATCATCTGAGTCACTAATGAAGATTTTTAATAGCATTGGCCCCACAGGCAGCCCCTGGGGTACATGACTGGTGACTGGCTCCAGCTGGACCTTGTGCCACAGACCACCACCCTGTAAATCCCAGCAACTCAGCTAGTTTTTAGTCCACCTTTTGCACAGGAAAAAAAATTAAGACAGAAATAATTTGGCTTATAAGACAGCATTTGCCTAGGATGTTTAGAAGCCATTACAGTTGAAATACCAATTAAAGCAGCAAAAATGCAGATGATAAGGAAAGAATAAAATATCAAATGCAAATTTAGAACAGATTTATTTATTTTTTTCTTTCTATACCATCCTGTGCCAAAGCAGGCTTGAAATGAATGACAAACTGATTTTGAACCACATCTGTGATGTGCTTTCAGCCCCAGCAGAGAACAGTTATGAGTTTCCTTCATGCTGAAGAGCAAGAAATTAAAAATCATTCTTCCTTTTTCAAGAACAGAAAGGAACATTCAACTAGGTGCCCCATATTACATCAGCCTCATGGTGCTACAGAGCACAGAGCAGTTTCCAGGTTTGCCTCTAGAGTTCCTGAACTCTCAGTGTCTAATCACTTTGAGAAGAAGAGCTTGAAGATGCAAATTCCTTCACAAGAACAATGCAGATACAGTCCTTATCACTTTTTTTTTTTTTAAATGAAGGTTATGGGCTATTTTCCGAAGACTAATAATACTGTTTAATCACATTAACTTAAAAACACCTATTGTATTAAAGGATTCCATTCCTTCAGCCTGACAGGGCACCTGCACAGCCGGTTTTGGGCATGTCTTCCCCACTGACATATTTCTACTCACAAGATCCTGGAGTATCCACAGACCTCATCTTACGTGTGTATTGCTAAGAGGAAAGCTGGGATCCAGTTTCATCTCTGCTTGCCCATTTTCAGGCTGGACTTCTGGCCTGAGGTTTTTTCTACAGTTAATAACGAGGGTAATTTGACCTGTTTTAGCAGGTCAGATGAATAGCTCTCATGGGGAACTGCTGTCTACGGAGCAAAGCTAGATATCCAAGCTAAATTTAGGTGAAACAGATCCTTCCCTCAGAACAGGAAATCATATGCATTCGCCAGAAAGATTCAGGAAGTCTCTCTTCTGAGTCCTCACCACAGGAATATCATTCCATTGATTCAATTTAAAATTACTTTTAATGAAAAATGTTGAGCCAGATTTCTCCAGCTTCATGAGATAAGCAGGGACTTCCAAGGCCAGCAAATCCCCTCTGTTTCTCCAAAGAGCCAATTAAGAATTACACAGAAACCTCGGTTTTGTGTATTGGTTTCATGTCCAGGAGCACAGCTGTGAGAATCAGATGTGCTAGACTCAGTGCAGGCTCCAGGTAGCCCAGGGAGATTTCCATCCCAGGAAATGCCAATGCTGAGCCATACATGGTGCTCAGAAGACACAGGCATTGCAAGCCTGGCCCAAGCCCACACGGGTTGGTAGGAAAGGACACATCTAATACAGCATCCACATTTCCAGCATCCACATCATTACTTGCAAGCAACTTCTTAGTGAGCTCAATTTTAGTGTTTAGGTTCTTCATTCAAATCAATTTGTGCCACATCTACAGATCAATAGTAGCTTTACATTTATAATATTTTCAAGTGAAAAGAAAAAGGAATAAGAAACCACAAGACTATATATTGATATAAAAGCTTTAGAAAGGAGATACTCAGCCACAAAAGTATTTACTGATGACAGTGAATATTACTTCATCCTTAAGACTAGGTTAGCCTGTTCTTACTGCTTCATCTAAACCAACATACTCAAGGAAATACTGCTGCACCTTTACTGTGGTTTGAGACAGACCTGAGCCAACCTTGCAAGAAAAAGTTATTAAATGATATTAACATAGTAGTGAGATCATACTCTGACAAACAAGAATAATGAGGTAAATTAAGGGGAGATGGATATTGAGGCTTTCCTCTAAATGTCCTTAATTTTGAAGGTTTTAGACATACTGGCTTCTGAACCTCAGTGCAATTTTAGTTTTTTACTATTTGTGATATTTATAGCTTCCATTTATATAGAGTAATATGTAATTTTAATGCAGGTCTAATAGTTTCAACTGCCATTGACACAGATTGTAAAATGAAAAAGGGAGAATACCTTGTTGAGTGAGACGCTATTTTATATCATTCCTGCCACCCCAAGCACTGCAATACAGTGGGTTAACGCCATATTTGGATTCCAATCTTGTCAACACATCAAAGATCCTCCCAGGTGAAGAGGAGCAGGGCTGTGCAATTGATCTCCCCTAACCTGTAACGTCTGTGTCACTCTGGTCCAGGGTGAGCGACTGCAATGCATGTTTCTTTTTGAGAGAGGTAAGAGAGATGCCTTGAAGAAGTACACGATGATGAAAGGTATGAGACAGGCACAGACCTTGGAAAATGTCAAGGGAGATCACAGTCAAAACTGCCTTCTTTATCCAGAATAAATAACAGCAGTTGTGGATTATGCGACTGCAATTCTGTGGAGGAGGTCTGGTGACATAAATCACAGCAAAGACAATCTGAAGACTCTTTTTAAAGACCGAGGAGGTTATTCATTTTTTTAGCTTATATTCTCCTGTCCCCAGGCACAATCCCTACAGGTATTTC
>VYZP01074772.1:379-27762 GCA_013400635.1 Hypocryptadius cinnamomeus
GAGATCTGTCACCATCTCTCAGTGCCTTAAATAAAACTGTAATGTATTCCTGAGTTCCTTCATCAATGAACCAGTGCTCAGTGTATCACTGTTACCAGGAATCCAAGGAATTTTTCTTTTTTTTTAATGAGCGAAACAAAGTGGCAGACTAGAAGGAAATATCTTTGTCAATATGCAAGTAATACTTAGGCACATAAAGGTTGTGGCCTGCTCTGTGTCTGAGTGTCGTACTGTGCTTATAAACGTCCTGTTAGAGCAGTTACATGTAGCTCTTGCAAAACCTTTCCAGCAGTTGTACTTCCATAACTGCCAGAATGATTGAGTAGTTTGGATGTCTTCCAAAGCTCATCCTTCTCCCAGTAACCTAGATTGTTTAAGACCAAGTGTGTCAGAGTCAAAAATATTCCCTAGCAATGCCTGTTACAGGAACTGGTGGAAACATCACTGGACATGACTCAAACCAGAGAAGAATATGTTTTTTTGCAAATTTATATTGGCAGCTCATGAGTGTCAAGTTTAGTCATATTAAGCCTGAACAATTTGCATGTCTGACCTTCTGAATTATGGACAGGAAAACAATCTTCTCATGGCAGGTGGCTAAAAGACTGCCATCTATCCCATGCATGGGGAAGAACACAAAAGAATGATGAAATTCTACAAAGATTCTTCAAGAAGGGAGTGTTGGTGGTGAGCCCCTCGTATTGAATGGGGCACCTTCCATCCTTGTGGTGAGTGAAGTGTGTGAGGAGTGTGGTCCTGGACTGTGAATGGACTCAAAGGCAGAAACAAGTATTTTTGATGTTTAGTGATGACTTGAAAAAACAAGTTCTTGAATATCTGCTCACAGCACTCTGTCCCTGTGCAGTGTCCTTACCTTTAGTGCCTCCATCACAGAAGAGCCTCAGGGGAAAAATTCTTATATTTTGGTGGAGTCTGTTTAGGAGCAATTACTTAATCTTGAAAATGCCCAGACATTCTTCCTCTGTGGTAAGCATCATCATGTTTTAATAATGATATTTTTATTACACTTTCTAGCTACGTGGAGGAATTGGATTTCTTTGTAAAAGCAAATGACTTCACCATTGTTGAGATACTGTCTGAGAAAGGAAAGGGAAATCTGATGTAGGCTTTAGTGGACCTGGACACCAGGCTTCATCTGTGATACCGAATGCATTCATTACAATAGGAGATAGCAGAGGGAGGAGAGGTGGGTACACTTCAGCAAGTGCAGGCTCTTCAGGTTTAAAAAAAAAGTTGAATTTTCTTTTTCAATTTTTGCAATCAAGATATTAATTTTTCCTTTTTTTTTAGACACAAATGATCTATATGCTGTCTGCATTATATTAGCTGATTCTTGTTATGTGTTCACAGATTAAAATCTGTCCAGTATATTTTTTAAACTGTAAGATTTTACTTCGTGTCTCCAAATGAAGAGACTTCACCAGCTGTAAGGCAGCAAAGATATGCTTGTCTTTGCAGCCACACTGTCCTCTGCCTTTATCTTTTTTAGGCAAGGAGACATTTTCAGCAACTCTGCTATCTCATGGTCTTAAATATTTTTTTTTTTGTCATTTCACATGGTAAATTGTTTGATGCCTGCTGGGAATAAAATTCCATGCTAGCTAATGCTGTTACAGAAGGAGCATGTGCTATATTGGTAATAGCAATGATGTGAGCACTAACTGTGAGCACAACAGCTTTTCAGGAAGTTAAGAAGACTTGAGATGCAAAAATGTAAATTCACTGAAAATTTACATATTTTAATGATAAAACATATGTGATAACTTAATCAGGAATTCTGGGTGGAGAAATGGGGGGAAGGGGAAGCACATGTTGATAGCATCTCACTGGTGATACTCTCCTTATGCTGCCAGAAGGCAACAGACAGTTTTGACCTACCATTTAATGAGAAAATGAGATGTCACTAGAGGATAATTTTGTAACTCACATATATTCCTTAGTATCCTTCTGCTTTCATCTGCTAGTATGCATTCTGGTTATAAAATTTTTGGATATGCTGTAAGAACTCTGAGAGCAAGTGGGGGATACTGGCATGTGGAACACACTCTCCGCCACTGGAAGTTGTCCAGAGCTACCGATGCCCAACAAGTTTAAATTTGGTCTGTCATAGTGTTTCTTTGGTTTCACAAATGAGGACCCTGGTTAATATTTCCCTCCTATCCTGTGGGTCATCACAGCAGTCTCAGCACCTGTGTCCATACACAACCTCTCCATCCTCCACCAAAAAAGTTCTCCTTCCCTCTGCCAGTGCCAGTTCTTTTCTGTCACTTGCAATGGTCTCTTTCTCATGCCTCCTCAGCCAATTTCCAATTTGTACCTGTTTATTCTGCAGAACAGTAGCCTCCTAAATTAAAATGTGACCCACATATTCTGGATGCACCACACTAAATTAGGCATTGTTGCACAGGGACCCTTATTTTCAATACTAAGTATAGATGATTCAGCCTTAGATGCAGCTCTTCTTTTGCCACCTGGTTATTCTTTTAATGGAAAAATCAAACCTCCTTGTACTTCCAATGTGTGAATTATGCTGGTAGTTCATAGATGCATTTTAACACATTAGACTACTATGAAATAATTAATTTTTGTCATGGGGAACATCTCTCTTGCAAACATACCATAAGATGCAGACCCAGTCCCTGGAGCTTTTCTTCTTTGAAATTTGTATGAGCGCTTGCTGCTGCAATCCTGTTTAAGGGTTGACAGTGCTTTCAGTTTAAAATCACAATTTTTAAAGAATTCAGTATGCAAACATGATTGTGGCAGAAAATCGTAGTATTTACAGATGACTTAGGCAGAGGGCCTCCTTCTTTTCTTGGCTCTGGGGCTTTTTAAAAAAATACATACATATCTGAACTTTTGCTGTTTCTTTCAGCTTAAGAAAACATGACAGAGACTGCTGGTTGGGAATGATGCTTTCTGTGGCCTATGAGAAAAGTTTGCAGTTTGTGTCGCTGCGATTTTAAACAATCTGCATTTTTTAAGAAGTTGGCAGGGAAGTATAGATGGTCCAGTGGCATGGAACTAATGCTGTTTCTTCAAAATTTAAATTTTTTTGCTAATGGGGTCCACAACCTAAGCTTGTATTCACCAATCCACTCAGACTTTTACTTGGTTCAGCAAGATGTACACGTGGGCTTAATTTCTAGTAAAATCTATGACACGAATTGAAGCCCATTTTTTATGCCTTGCTCAACAAAGATGCTAGATGTAGAATAAGAGCCTCTTC
Organism: Hypocryptadius cinnamomeus; assembly: GCA_013400635.1. Lineage (NCBI taxonomy): Eukaryota > Metazoa > Chordata > Aves > Passeriformes > Zosteropidae > Hypocryptadius > Hypocryptadius cinnamomeus. Next base: position 3,630 of record VYZP01074772.1, read on the forward strand.
CAGGATGAGAATGCTGTGTGAGCTGGAGCTGAAAAAGAGGAGAACCTGCCTTATTCTTGGTGTGGTACCTGCTGATTAGACACTGTAATCAGCCAGGAGGAACTGAAGCACCTGGTTGCTTGCTCCTGCACTAAAGACTTTGAAGACACATTTCTGGGATGAACAGTTCATGACAAAATTACCTGTGACCACAAGGGAGGGGATCTGAGAGCCCACACTGCACTCCCAGAGTCCTCTATATTGGGTCATGGTCCAAACTCACCAGAAATCAATTCTTGTTGTTTGGGCAGATCAGCACAGCCTCCTGTGCTGCCCTGGCCAGGCTGAAAGCAGATAAGCTTGTTTACAAGAGCTGGTCACATGTTTTTATGAGCCTGACCATGATTTATGTGTACACCATCTACACATGTCACTTTGGCATTAGTCCATGGCAACCAATCCCACAGATGTGAGTGAGACCAGGCATTCAGCCTCCAGCTTGCCTGCCTCCAGTTTGTCACAGGAACACATTGAATATAGGATGTTTTAAAAGTTTAAAGCTGTTTTAAGCTCTTTGTCTCTGTTCTGTGTTGCTAGTCTGGCTGTCATACCTTCATTCTGCTTTTCTCTTCTCATTTGTAGCCTTTGGCAGAGTCTATTTCTAGATGCATCATTTTAGTAGAAAATTTATGCTGTTGCTGTGGGAGTGATTCTCTGGTTCAGTGGGAGAAAAAGAGAAGGGTTTTTCTCTGAAAATCTATCACTAGTTTAGTATCAGTGGTATAACCTGTATCCTTGAAAATAAATATGTTGCAGTGAGTTGATTTCTAGAGAAAAAGCGCTCCCTTAGGTGGTCTTAAATAAGAGCTGGCCATGGTATTTGGGTGGGGTTTTTTTAATTGAGAGCAAAGTTTGGGCTGAAATTATTTGGGTTTATCAAGATCTAATAACAATATAAGAATTTTGCAGAAGTCATTGTAGGAGTGTAAACCAGCATGCTGTTCTACAGAAATGCTGTGCTCTTGACCAAGTCACTGAGGAGTCACTAAGCCAAACTGAAACAGCACGAAGATTAGATTCTTTAAAAGAAGCTGATGATAAATGCAACATGCATTTAAAAACTTAATCTGTAAACTGCTTACTGACATGGTCAAATTATGTATAGAATAAAGACAATCTTACAGGTCTCAGCGATCTGTTTTTCACCAGACCCAGCTTCATTGGTTTAAACATTTCGTACACGTCACAGGGCCTCTCTTATAAAAGTTCTGGGTTCAGTAGCTTAGACAGAAGTTTGTAGGTTTGAGAAAAGCGTCCTGCATAGAAATGAGTGAATAGCTGTAAAGTCAAGGTACCCTGAATTTCAGTACTCTATCGGTCTTGGTTTTCTCCTCTAACAACAGGATGAGGATGACTCATGTGGCCTCCAAGTGCATTTTATTTTTTTTCTAGAACCCCTATTCCATGTCACGCAGGTAGTCAAAATGCACACAGGGTACTGTAGAAATTATTTTTTATTTTAAAAATGTACACAATACGTAAGGATACAGGCAGAAGTTATTTGGAATAATTATACTAGCAGTTACTGTGCCTGAAAATGGTAAATATGGCTTGGCCAAACTTTGAACTTCTGTCTTCCTTTTATTTGCAAATTTTTTAAACCAGGAAACTGTTTTCCCTGTGGCAGAGCACAGGTGAGACTGCTGAAGATTAGTACAAGGAGAAATATATGACTGAAATGCTGGTTTCTGAGAGAAGTGGCTCTCATTGATGCCAGAGGAACTCAGGCCTTTCCCTAAAAATCTCAAAGTTTGGCTTGAAAATATTGTACAGTTTTAGGGGCAGAGTAACAGAGCAGAGATACAGATGACCCGTGCAGTTTCCAAAGTATTTTATCAGTCTCCTACTTAATAGCTGTAAGTCCATTGAGAAAAATAATATTTGGAGATGTGGTATTCATAGTGATGCTGCAGCATCCATTTCACTCAGCTTTTCTCATGACTATTCTGTGATTCTATGACAAGGTACTAAATTGGCTGTGTTTTCCTTAAACTCTAGATGTCATCACTTCTGGAAAATCTTCACACCTTCAGAGCACTTACCCTCGTGCTTTTTATTGCTTCCACTCATCTGAATTCATTGGAACACGACAGTTGCTGGTGCAGGTTTTCTTGGTCTTTCTTGTCATGGCCTGCTAAATGGTTTTCCTGCTGATATCCCATCAGGAGAGAAATATCCAAGAAATGGCTGCAAGTTCTACCCAAAAGCATGGTGTGCTTTGCCCTGTTAAGCTGCATGACTATGAAAAATGTGAAAAGCCATAGCCAAAATAAATGTACCAAACAGATGGTTCTTCACTTTCCTGTCTTTTAGGTTTTACATTGTTAGCATCTGAGGAGTTTGGGATTTTGGTTTTGTTTGGGTTTTTTCTGTTTGTTTGGGTGGCCATTTTTGTTGTTTGTTGTTGTTGTTGTTTGTGCTTCTCTGTCATAGAACTGGGGACTATCTTCTCCAAAGGAAAAAAAAGAAAAGCTCAATAGGAGCCCAGTGTACTCAGAGCTAGACTTAGTAAACAGTTCCCCAAAACTGAATAAGAAATTAATTCATTTCATTTGGAAGAAATAAAATGTTTTCTATAGGTAGTTTTGAAGTTAAATATTCTGCTTAAAAACTGATTTTCATTGTTTTAAAAGTTTTATTGAAAAAGTTAACCCAAACTGAGTCTGATGAAGAATTTTGTTTATTTGAAATAAGTCACTTGCCTTTTACTGCAAGACCCAAAAATACTGATTGTAAGTTGCCTTAAGTAAGTTATGTGGGATTTAGCCAGCCAACCAGGGAGTCTCCTGCAGAGCCAAAGATGAAACACAGAAACAAGTCTTCACTCTGGTGAGGAGCAAAGAGACTCTTTCTTGTTTTTGCTCATTTCAGATTGAAGGTACTTCTTTCCAAATCAGTCAGAGAAACATAACGAGCTCTGCTATTCCTTATTTCACTTTGATAGCTCACCCTGTGTGAGTTAGGATGCTTATCTATGTAACTGCTGACATTTTGTACCAGTATCTGCTAAAAATCCTAGGGAAATAGGAAAGTGGCAAGTAAAATGGAAGCAGTCTTGTGTGATTATTTTCTGGAAATCTTTTGTAGAAAAAGATTAGCTGGTAAACAGACAGACATAGCATTATCAGTGCACTTTCATCTGGTGTTGTAAAAACCCCACTATTTTCCAAATTGGGGTCAAACTGTTGACCCTGAAGGTGGACTGGTGGCAAACTTTCTCCAAAGTGTCTGACAAGATATTTCTTTCACTTTGGGTTGCTAATAGGCTTAGAGGTCATTGGCATTGCATAAGTATAAACCAATGTTTGTTTCCGATCTATTATTAAAATCATACAATTGTTCAGCCTTTAACTGGACCCAAACAAACAAACAAACAACAACAAAAAAAAAGGTGTCAAAAGCCTCTATCTAAGAGCCAGAAGGTGTGAGAAACATACAACAATAATAGCTTGGAGAGTGCTTAATGTTTTAGTTTGTTTGTTTCCATACACTCATTAGTGATTTTAGTATTGCCTTCCTACACAAGAGTTCGATGGAAGCAGGAGGTATTGTCTTCAAGTGCAAAAACCTTTCTGTACATTTACAGTAATCATGTGCAGAACAGCATTCAAATTATGCATTTTTTTACCTCAATCTACCTTGTCATGTACTCTTCTGAAGGCTGGATGATTATTTATAACCTCTTAGTGAACTTAGCTTTACTGTGAAGACTGGTCCACTGCAGGGTAGGATTTGTTTTAATGTATTTTGAATATAAGAAAAAAATGGACAGATCCATTTGAACACTATTCTGATTGATGATCATAGCCTTTGATTTAGTGAAGAATTTGTCACTGAAATTGATGTTCAATATTTCACTGATTGCATTTCAGTTCTGATTTTTCAAAAAACAGATATGTAGTACTACTTAAAGAATTGGGATTTCCTTAAACATGTGTAAAAAGTTACTGGCAACGAGAGGAATTTATGAGTCTTTGATTTATATGAGTCAGATGTTGCCAAGGCTTTTAGGTACACTTCATAAATCAGTGGTCTAAACAATGGTAAGAATATTTACAGTACCAAACTACTGTGTGAAAAAATAAACAAGAGGAATTGTTTACATAAGTAATTAAACTGTTCTACATTTCGCTTTGCTTCAGATTTACTGAATTGGAGTTCGCAAGGCGGAGTTTTGTTGGAGAGGAAGGTGGTGGAATCAATTCCAGCCTGTTCAAAGGCAGACTTGCTGCTGGCTGAGTGAGAAGTAACACCTCTGGGGTAGCATTGCTAAGAACAGGGAAAAAAGCCCTGCACAACAGAGACAGGAGTCCAAGGAGGGGAGGGAGGATATGTGAAATAAACAGCCCTACAGGCACCAAGGTCAGTGGAGCAGGAGGGCAGGAGCTGCTCCAGGCAGAAGCAGATTCCCCTGCAGCCCCAGGTGAGGCAGCTGTGCCTCTGCAGCCCGTGGAGAGCCGTGGTGGACCAGAGACCCACCTGCAGCACATGGAGACCTCACACTGGAGCAAGTGGATGTGCCCAAAAGAGGCTGTGACTCCATGGGAAGCCAGTGCTGGAGCAAGCTCCTGATGGGATTTCATGACCGCCTGGGGGCCCGACACTGGGACAGTGAGTTTCTGAAGGGCTGCGCCCCGAGGAAAGGGCTCAGACTGGAGCAGTTTGTGAAGAACTGCAGTCCATGGAAAAGAGAAATTAATGAAGAAATTAATGAAGAAATTAATGAAGTGCTGGAGAAATTCATGAAGGGCTCTCTCACATGGCAAGGGACCCCATGCTGGAGCAGGGAAAGAGTGTGGGGAGTCCTGCCCCTGAGGAGGGAGGAGTGGCAGAGGCATGTCATGAACTGACCACAGCCCCCACTTCTCATCCTCCTGCAGCACCAGTAGGGAGGAGATAGTGAAAAATAGGCTAAAATTAAGAAGGGAGAAGCTGGAGGGAAGGTGCTTTAAATTGAATCTATTTTACCTGTCATGGCAACTGCTGAGTGATCTCTCCCTGCCCTTATCTCGCCCCAAGAGCTTTTGCTTGTATTTTCTTTCCCCTGCCCCAGTGAGGAAGGTGGCAATAGAGCAGCTTGGGCAGGCACCAGCCAGGGCCAGCCCACCACACTGGCTGAGGTCATGATGGAACACACAGGTGGAGACTGTCAAATACCACCTCTACACATGGTAACCAGCTCACTTGACTAGGAATTCTACCTGGATGCCTTACATTCTACATTCAATCTTGTTCAGTTTTAGTTGGAATGCAGTAGTTGAAGAGATGAGTGTAGTAATAAAATGATACATTTGTTCAGTCTGCAAATGTGATCATCATTGTTAATTCCCACCACAGTAATTAATGAGTGGTACAAGATTTTCAAAATTTAGCAAAGCAAGAATTTAAACAAAGTGAACTGCAGCTGATTTTCTTAAAGTGCAAAAAAAACTTATATCTTGTGCTTGGAAATCCACAATTTTATTGGTGTAACATGTTTGAATATATATGTGTATCATGCAGAGAAGAAATTGCAATGCTGTGACTTGGAAATACTGACTTCTGTTTTGCCTTGGAGGAATTCAGATTTTTCTGTTTTACAAGATGTAGCAAATCTTGTATGAAAGTATAATCTCATATGATCTTGAGTCATGAGTGAATTTATTAGGTATTTCCAATGTTTCCAAGTTTTTTATGAAAACTGCAGAAATTGTCTATGCTCTATGTACATATGCCTGCACTTGTAACAGCGGGTTTAATGATACTGAGTTGCTGAATAATTGGTAGGACCTTGCATTTCACCAGCAGCTTAGTGTAAGGCATCCCTGTGTACACCCTTTCATTACAGCAACTACTTTTGAATTGTAATAAATACAAAGAGTAAAATACATAAAAATAAATACATAGAGTAAAAATCTTTATGTGGATGCTATCAGAGCACAGAAGAGCTGCTGAAAGTCTTCCTTTTACCTAACAGTAAACTCTTCTTGTCCTTGAAAGTTGAATTAGTTGCAGTGAATTTTCAAGAATCAAAATGAAAAAATCCTGGAATTATATGGAGAAAGTTGAGCACAGTGAGGAAAGTTTTATCCTGGAACTTCAAGGCTTTTATACAAGAACTGTTGAAGAGTGAAGCAGTTGAGATCTTTATGTCTGAGTGGAGGCAACTTCACGCAGGCCTGAAATAGGCACCACATTTAGGTGAGACAAAGTGGGTTAGAATTTGTGCTTTCCTCCTCCTCTCTTCTACATTTGTCCACAGACAAGCTTATGAACATTACTTCCTGGGGCACAGATACCCTTCTCCTGTGTCTCTGGTCAACCTGTGTCACTGAAATATTGTTACACGTAGTAGGACCATATGAATCCAAAGACTCAAGGGCCCCGTAAAAGAACAAAAACCCCAAAACACAGACATTCAGTCTAGAGGGAAGTAAATGGAGTAAATATTCTCTGAAATAATAATATACTAATATAATAATAATAATAATAATAATAGTAATTCACATGCAGGCATTTTCACTCGTTTGGATTTTCTGTATTCCCACAACTGCTGTCTCATTTTGAGATCCCTCAACAAAAGCATCAGGTCTGTCTCTTGAAATTATTGCCTTCATGGCAACCAAAGGTGCAGTCTAGTACTGGACCTAAACACAAAACTCAATAGTTAACCTTTACTTTTGAATTGGATGTTGTTCTAATATCTGGATTTTTTTTTTTTTTTCCAGAGTTAGATCTTTTCTAGAACTCTTTTAGCTACACAGCAAGCCTGTTATCATCAATATCAGCCAGGGCACTCAAACAGATTAGATTGCAATTGAACAAGACCATATCTGGATGCTTAATCAGAAGGATGTACAAAACAATATCAACAAACTACAGCCATTTCCTGTCTCATAAAAGCTGCAATTTTCCTGAATTTGCAGAACTGGAAGCAATCCAATCAGAAATCACTGAAGTAAATTAGAATAGCTATTTTTTCTCTTCTGTACCATGCCCTGGGTACAAACTGTTTGTGTTTCCCACTGTTGTCACTGGCACTCAAGTCACAAGAAAACCAGTCACAACTACACTACAGTTAACAGCCCTCTCAATTTACAGCCACTCAAATATGAGGCAAATGAGTGAAACAAAGAAGGTCTGTTCCATAATGGATTGCAGCAGTCAGAACTGATAGCCTTAATTGTTTTTCACAACACAGCAGGGTTTTATTTATTTCCTTTGGGGTAAGGGGAGGTCACAGAATTGGACAACTGGAAAGGCAAGATGACTAGCTGGTCTAGCTAGTAACTTAGCTGCCTTTTGGAACAGCAGTAGGGATACACCTTGAATTCTCTGCGATTTCAACAGTGTCTATCAAGTTCTTGATAATGGATCAGCCACTGAACTCACTTTACTACTTTATTACTCACTACACTACTAGATAAGGTGTTGAGGTGCTGGCAATGGGGAGTTTGATTTACACCTGTAGTAAGAAATCTTGCATTGCTGAATCTGCATGTATTTATATGGGAAAACCAAGCAGACAGCTTAGACTGCCTCTCTCTGCTGGGCAATATAACACAGAGGCACCTGCTGAATTTTTAGCTGGGTTTTGCTCACAAATCAGCAAAAGGACATGCACAACCACTGACTAACTTTAAAAATTAAGTGAGTGGCAGCTGTTCCCCTTCAAATCATTCCTTAATGTCTTCTTCAGTGCTAGGCAAAACATACATTTTAGGAAATAGAAAAAAGGTGTTTTAAGTATGGGGGTTTTTTATTTCTTCAATTCAATGCAAATCCACACAGGGTGCTAATGCTTAAACCTCCTTCTAACCTTTCTCCAAAATGACTGGTTTACCACTGAGTTGAGGCTGAACTCCAGCCTACCCTGGGAAAGTGAATTCTCTTCATATAAATGACCATTTCTCAGAAACTGCTAACTTTGCCTTCCTGTTACAGTTTTCATAAAATTTCCTGTATGCAGATTTCCTTTTCCAAATACCAAAACATGGATGAATTTTTCTTTTTTTTTTTCTTGAGAGTGAAAGAAACAATATTAACATTGTCAGCTTTGATTTTAAGAATGCTTGCCTGTGACTAGAACTCTTTATATTTGTTTTCCTAATACATTTTTCCAACTTTCTGTTGAAAGGGTTGAAAATCTGGCACCTTAAACCTGGCATAAAGTTTGTATTCTTACTTGTACATTCTAGAGTTCACTTCATGGTTTGCTTTTTTTTTGGGGTGCAGGGGGTGGTGAGAGGAGGGTGTTCTTTTTCCCTGTGATGGAGGGAATTTAAACTACTTAATAGCATTTGATGGGGAAGAGAAAATTTTGCCTTAGAAACAAGGAACACTATATCCTGTATGCTAGAAATTTCTCTAGCTGCTAATAATGGCAGAGGACCTGCAGCTGGATTTTGTTTGAGCAGGGATTAGAGAGCCAGCAACAGCTAAGTGAGTTTAACTCAGGAAGAGCTATGTGTAACTTCTGTGGGTCCTACCAGGTGACTTATGGTTTATGAAGCTTGTCCTCAAGAGGGTGGTTTATTTGGGTTTAATGACTCATAGACTTGTGGACCAGCTTTATTTTTTTTGTGAACCAATGCTGCTTGATCCTGCAAAATGAAAAGGAATGCTTCAAGTATCCTCCTACATTCTAGAAATGAAATGATTTATGGAATCACTTAAAGAGGGACAGGTAAGATAAGTGACTATGGTGCAAAGATAACTGTTCTGAGTGCCTTCCCACAATGACTATACAATGACCCTATTGATACCGTCAGCCCACATGATGTGGTTCAGAGATGAGTGAATCACACTGTTTCCTAACAGTTTATCATCAGGCAATCACTTCTTTTATCCCTATTTACTTGTCTGCTTTTCCAAGTCACTGGCAAAAAAAAAAAATCATCTTGACTTCAACATCTGTGAGTAGGGTTTGAGGTAAAGGGCACGTTGTTACACTCCTTCACCTCTAATGTCATTCTGCAAAGGGTCAGTGTGTACCTCCTCTTCGTTTTCTTGTATAAGGGCACCTCCTCTCCAACATCACTGTTCTGCTGGCCTCTCCCAGCCCTGCATTCATTCTCACCTGATTTAAACTCTTCATGTACACAGCTGATGAAAGAGCCCTTCTTTATCCAGCAGCTCTATAAATCTTTAAGTAGACTTAGATTTACACATAAAACAGCATGAAAGATGATAATAAATTAAGAGACTGTGATGAACTTGTTCAATACAAGTAATAAGGCTTCCTATACATAAATAAAAGCAAGGAAATTGGCAGAAGTTTTTAGCATTCCCATCTGACAGGCATCCATGGAAGCTTACATTGTGATCCAGAGGTACTGGAAGTTGAGTGGGAGATGAAAGATGTTACAGAAAATAAAACGTAATGCTGGAAGTTGAGTGGGAGATGAAAGATGTTACAGAAAATAAAACACAATGCAAGGCTTTGTATTCAGCAGGGAAAATCAATGACAGGGAAGGGAAGTGAAAGCTTTGGGGATTTGCCTTGATCTCAACTTCTTTGACTTGTATGTGACACAGTTTGAGCAACCTCTGTTTCAGAAGACTTAACCTGCATTACAATTATAGCAGATAAGCATCTGATCTAGCTCAGGTGGAAATGCAGAATCCATACTGGATCATTTTTGTAAAGAAGGAAGCTCTAGTACATGAAAACCACTTTGAGAGAAATATTCCTTAATGGGGACTATATCTGACAATTTGCTTTTCATAGATAACCTTCACTACAGTAGGTGTGGACACATTTGTACCTTCAATAAGAAGCTGCTGCAGTTTGGCCAGGAAGAAATACTGACCTAAATTTCAGGGGACTAAGACAGTGCTCTTTCAAATGATGCCCACAAACTGGAAACAACTTATTCAAAACTTGGGACAGAATTTGGGTTTTTTTTTCTGAGTTCCTATGCAAGGCCTAACTGCTAGAATTGTATGAAAATTCCAGAAGTCAAGTTTAAAAAGTTCCTATCCTACATTTACCTTTTAATTAACATACCTCTAAGGTATGTTCTGCTTATACCTGGTGCAGTGATGTCTGTACAAAGAACAAGAGCATTCACAACACAGGACTACAACAACCAGGAGGGCAGAAAGATTACTGATCCCACACCTCCACCAAGACACCAGATAACATTCCTGCTTTGGGGTTTAAATTCATGGGTGACAGGCAAGAGGCAGAAAATTGGACATCTCTTGCATGTTTTGTTCATATAAACCACTTCCTCCTTGACCTGTCTTTTTTGTTTGAGTTTGTAACCTGGATTTGTTGCCAGGAAAATGATGATCTTTGTAGCTCCATAATAAAATTTTGTACATAGTGTGTCACAAATTGATAAATGAAGATTTGTTAGTGATTTAGTTTCATATCCAATAAAGTTGGTGCAAATCTTCACGTGGTTAACATAGACCTGAGTTGGAGCACTGGAGCACACAACATTTGAAATGCTGTCTTTCGTTTCCATGACACTGAGAGGCATTTTTTTTTGCTGGTTAGATACAGTGTATAACCTGAAGACTTTCTTTAATTCCACATGGTCACATTTGGATATCGTGATCTTAATTTTTGAAGGATGAGGACCTTCTGAAGAACAAGGTCCAGTCAGTTTTCAAGTACAAGGTCAGCATGGCGCAATGCAGCTCACTTTTGAGTCAGAGTTCCAAAGAAAGTAAAATGCCTTTTCTACATATACCCGAGTTAAAAAAATCAAAAAAGAAAACCCACTGGCGCTATGTCATTTACCAAGGAGTAGGCGAAGGCTCATAGTAACTGTACCTAGATCATCAGAGATATGAACCTGATTGCAGGTACCTGGATAAATATAATGCTACTAAATTAGTTACTTGAAAAACCCCACCAGAGCAGAATCATATGTGCCCTTCGGCTTGCAGAATACATTAGAAATTTGACTAAAAATACAATGTGGAAAACCACTGTCCTCTAAGTGTGCTGATTTGCCATTTTGTGTGTATGTGATTGTCTTCACCAGTGACCATTTCTTCTCACAGGAGATGCTGTTAACAAATAAGATGAAAAGACTTCTGAAGGAAAGCTCTGCATGTACCAGCAGAGACAGAGCAAGCTGGGGGGTTTGAAAGAGGGCATGAGCAGCAGTGAAAAGGCTGCCTGGTGCTCTGGTGCTGATATCAGTCCTGTAACTGTGGGTGCTCTGGGCATGATGTTCATCTCAAAGGACATTTGGAGTTGCTGTCAAATGGTATTTGACGTGACTTGATTTTCTAATCAGGACTTTGGGGTTACTTTTTCCTGACTTCCAAATATGAATTTGAAAATGGTAAAATCTCAAATTACAGTGGGGTCTACATTTTAATTTTATAATGACAATAACTCGAGGGAAAAAGGTTTTATCTCTCCTTTATCTATGTAATTTATCTCTCATCCTTTCCCACTACTAACAAAGACTAGTTTAGGATATACTTCTTCTATTATCTGGTTACTCAGAGAGAAGCACTTCTTTGTTAAGACCTTTGAGAAATTAAGAGGTTCAGAACTAAGATTAATTGCTCCATCTGGTTGCAGTAAGGAACTTATGGAACAGTAAGAGACAGACTTGTTTATGAGGGAAAACAAATCATTTTGGAAAACATTAATACAGCTGAATCGGCAAAACACTGAACAGGATACTGTGCTTTATTTGAGGAAGAAATACGATGTTCAAAAAACAGGCCAGCGAATTGTGGTTGAAAATTAGAGGACAATACTTCGTCCCTTCTGCTGTGCAGGTTAGCACATGGTCCATTTTACCTCCTGCCTGTGCTGGCATGGCAGTGTGAGTGGGTGTAAGAGCACAGAGAGGATGTGAGTGGGATTGATCTGGCACACTATGCATGCGAGGCACACACAACTGCTGCTGTTTTATTTCACCACTACACCAACAGAAACGACCCTTCTGTAGATGTTTCTGGCTAAGGATTCTGCAGTCGGGGATGTGGCATGCTTTAATATAATTCGCATGCATTTCATAACCTGCAGATTTCATAACCTGTTAAAGAGTGGCATTGCAGCAAAGCAATTTTATTTCTCTATGGCTTCTTTTAGTTCTCTGGTGGGAAGAGAAGATGTGTTTTGGGGATTTTTATAGTCATGTTAGAGAATTTGTCAGTCTCTTTCTTTCCCACTGATGTTTGCCTTGCTCAGCCTCAGCCCCCACACCCTCCTCGCCAAATTCACGGCAGAATTCCTGAACTCCCGCTCGGAAACTGGCAAAACGCTGCGGCATGGCGGGCCGGCGCCCACCGCGCTACGGGCTGCGCATCCTGCCCGGCCCCGCCGCACACCGCCCGCGGACCGGGATGCGATTTCTCCTCCCGTGCGGCTGTCCCCCCGCGGGGCCGTGTCCCGCTCCCGGTGCCGGTGAACTCGCGGCGCTCCCTCCGCCCCGGGCCGGCCCCGGCGCTGTCTCGCTGCAGGCGCGGAGCTGCCGCCGGGCTCGGCGGGGCGGATGGAGCGGGGCGGATGGAGCGGGGCGGGGGGCGGTGGAGGTGCATCCCCCCGGCCCGACCCCGCCCCGCCGGGGACCCGCCACCGCCTCTCCAGGGCGGCGCGGGGGGAGGAGGAGGAGGGGAGAGGGAGGGGAGAGCGAGGGAGGGAAGGAAATAAGTAAGGAAGGAGAGAAAGAGGGAGGGAGGCGAGGTGTAGCCGCCGCCTTGTCGCTCTGCGTTCTGCAGCCGGCGCGGAGGAGAGGACAGCCCTCGGCAGGCGTCCCGGCATGCTGAAAGTCACCATGCCCTCCTCTTCCTCATCCTCCTCGTCCTCCTCATCCTCTTCCTCTGGCTCCTCGGCCGCCAGCCGCCCCGGCTCCGCCGCGCCTGACTACTGGATCGATGGCTCCAACAAGGACACCCTGGCTCACTACTTCGAGCTGGAGTCCGAGCTGGGACGGTGAGGCGGCGCCGGGCCGGGCCGGGCCGGGCGGGGGTGGGGGCCGGGGCTGGGTGTCCCTGCCCGCATCGCTGTGGCCAGAGCGGCAAAACTTTGGCGTGCGTGAGCGGCAGCGGGAGACCGTGCGGCTTTCACCAGGGGCAGGCTTTCGAAGGAAAAATCCCAGCTCCCCGGGAGCCAAGGCGAGAAATGCCCGGGTGGAGGGAATAGTTTTTGGGAGAAGGCATCTCCCCGCCCGGCGGACGCTGGCCCGAGCGGGCGGCTTTCAGGCAGGGTCCCCGTGCGCTGTCGGCCGAAGGGTGGGCATCACTCCGGGAGCGCCGAAACGCCGCCTCAGTCACGGCATCCCTTCACAGCAGACCTTCCGCCGTTCTCTCCATTAGCGGAACCCTGCGCTGACAAAACTCCCACCCGAGACAGGATTCCCTGGATAGGCCTCTGCAAGCAGGGTCCTTCCCATCGAGGTGCAGTGTAGGCGAGGGAGCTGCTGCATCTTCATTCATTAATTTTTGCACTGCTGCCCTGGTTGGTGATGGTCCTGCCCAGCAACTTAAAGGTCCCAAGTGTTCAGGTTCTTAAAAACTGAAGTCTGGTGTAAAAACACTGTATCTGAAGTGCGATTTTTGCCTCTTAATGCATTTGTTAGTTCATGTTGAATTTGCAGGTAGAAAATAATGTGCAAAAAAGTGGAAAATTACAGGGTCTTTGAAGTCCACAGTACATGACTTAAATGTGTAAGTCAGTAGGTAGCAAATAGCAGTTGTTAATTTTGCCAATGATAGAGCATTAAAAGTGCTGAATAAATGTGGGAAATTTGCAGATACTAACATGGTTGCCTTGGTAGAATATTTTTCCAGAAAGGACATGCAATGAAAGTTATTGCTACAAAGCATACCTGTGCTTTCTGTACCTTAACTGATAGGGGCAGGAAAGGTGATAGAAATACGGTATAGCGTAATTCTTGACTTTCTGCCTAGGTCTTACGCATCTGCTGCTACTTTTTTCCCCCACTATTGCTACTATTTCTAGCCAGATTTAGTAGGTGTAATTTTATGAATGATTATCATATTTATATTTTACTTCGTGCACCCCTGTGCAGAAGCATAAAAATATAAAGCAGGAAATATTGCTGTGTTGTTTGTGTGTCTAGAGGTGACAAAAAAGGAAACCAAACAAAATGCTGGTGAATTAGAGCAGTTGATACCAACCCTGTCACCTGGATTAGTACTCTTCTCTGGGGTCTGTCTAGAATCCTCCCACCATTTGTGATAGTGACTGTGTGCTTTGCTTAAGTGTAAAATGTTATTGGTGATACATCTTGGGTTTGTTGCATAAGGAAGGGTTTTTAACATGTGAAATCTCCAGATTTTCATAGGAAGAGCTAATGCCTGTGAAAGTACTAGAGTAAAGATGAGATGCAATGGATTTTTCTACCTTGCAAGGTGAGAGAGTAAATGCTGAAACACTAACAAAAGGTTTGAATATGGACGTGAACCACACCCAAGCAGTGTAGAGATGTGAGCATTAGGTCTGCTCTGTTCCTGGGTAGAGCTAGGAAGTAAGATTTAAAACTAAAACAAAAACAGTACAGGAGAAAACAACCATCTTAATCAAAGATTAAGAGGTAGAGAAGGGACAGAAGAACTTGGAGGGGTACATGCTTTGAGAGAAAATTTCTCTAATGGATATGGCAATGAGATCTTCATCCTTAGGTCCCAAGGCCAGTTATGAGATCTTTTCAGAGCCAGCATCGAGAGTGCTGGTGGTTGTCTCAGAACCCCTCTGATAGGTGTATCTTGGCAAATCTATAAGGAAGAGCCAGCAATCCCTCTTGGTTCCCAAGTGTAATATAAAAGTGTATTGCTGTGTCTTGGTAACCCTCTCTCCAAACTTTTAGTTTTGGATATGGTTTTGAGTATGTCTACAGAATCAAAATTATTCATTTTTTAGTTAGGTTAGTGGTGGGGAAAATGTGTCAGGTGAGGCTGAATAATGTGGCTATGTGATCCCTTTAGATGCAGTAAATAAAGTAATATACTGAAATAACCAATGGAAAACATTGTGCTAAATTATCTTTAGCAAATACAGGGATTGAAAGATATCTTTTGGCAGACTCCAAAGACCTGCATTTGGACAGCTGTGGCCAAATATGGGAAATTCCATTTGGAAGGAGTGCTCCTTGTGCAAAGTATATCTGACATGTCCCTAAGACATCTTACTCTGTAACTCTTGCTTGCATGATTAGCTGAGGAGTCATGGAAGAAGAGGGAGATGATCTTTTAGAAAGAATGATAAAATGCCTTTAAGCTTAGGTGGGACTCAACAGTTGTTTTTAAACAGTGGAGTCCCACAGGGATCAGTTCACGTGTCTGTGCTTCTCAACATGTTCATAGATAGAGGGCTCAAACAGAAATATTTGCTGGTCTTTGTAAATTGTCAAGGGTTTAAAAGTTGTGTTGCCTATGAAGAATTACAGAAAGAAACAACTTACTCTACTGTTGGGGCATTTAAATGGCAGATGGGCAGACGGAGTTTAGTTTGGATGAATAAAATGGCGTGGATGCAGCATCTCATTAGAGGTGCTTGTGGGCTTGGTTTTTTTTCTTTCATGCAGGCTCTTGGGGGTATCTGACAAAAAATGGGGCATCCAGTGAAAACTCAATGACAGGAGGTAAGGCCACTTTAGCGCAGTGTACTGGAAGTCCTGGCCATGGATACTGGGGATGCTAGCAGGTTACATGGACTTAATGGGCAACTAGGCAAGTTTACATGCAGGAAATCCACTAAGACTGGTTAACCACGAAGATGCTAACTATTGAACTGTAAGTTCTTGAGAGTTTTGAGGGTATTCTCTGACAGTGTTGACAGGGCTTTGCTCTATTCTTACATTCTTCTTGAGACATCTGTGTTTGTCCGCTGTTCGCACTCTGGGCTAGATAGGCCTTTATTCTCATTCTTTTATTCTGTTTTTATGTTCCATTGAAGCCCTGATTAGTTCACCTTCCTCTTAGTCAATTTTTTACGAGAGTTTTTGTGTATAAGTGGAGCTCAAAATACTGGAAATGTGAAATTTTGTGCTTTGCTTTAAAAAATGTCTTTCTTTTACAGGTTGCAATTGTTGATGTAGAGTTTGGAATTTTGTTCTGAGTGTATTTTATCTAAAAGCTTATTTTCCACACTCCCTTGGAAAAAGATGTTGAAAATGTTGTACTCTCGACTTGCATTTCCTTAAGGACTAAAACCTTTTATTAGCCTTATATAACCCTTGCTGTATCTTTTGGTACAGAGTTTCTGAATTCAGGGCTGGTCTAAGTAGGGTATTTGAGTGAAGAAGAAATTCAGTAATGATTTTTTAAATGCTCAGCAATATTACAAAAAATGGAAATTTTCTTTGTTGGAATTTTACTTGACAGGCACCCTCTTTGCCTAACTAACTTCATGACTATCTGAGTTGAAATTGTCTAATGTTATTATTGTAGGCAGATTGAAAATCTATTAAATGGTCAGAAGCAGATGAAAGTATTTCCAGTAAAATCCTTTGGGCTTTCTTTCTTCCAAGGTTACCTTTTCCTGCATGGGCAGTCTTTCAGCTGTGTGATCCTTGTTGAAGACTGAGACTGAAAGGCTCTCAGTAGTTGGCGACTTAGCTTGGACTGACAGTGTGAGGTGAATCATGGTGGTTTATGTCCTTGAGATTTTAGCACAGAGAAAGTTTAAATCTAATGTTCAGTTTCAACTCAAGATTTCAGTGTGCAGAATGACGTCTGACTCTGTCAATCCTATTTCTGAAAGCTGTCATCCTAACATGTAGTTTTGTAACAGCAGAAGTAGATGAAATCAGCTAACTTCTTTGTTAGCTGATTTAAGCTAACAAAGCAAAAATTTCTTTGTCAAGCTGATAAAAGCATTATTTTATAGAAATGGATTGTTTTTGCACTTGATGCTTGGAAGTTCAAACAGTTTTTGCTTTGAAAGCATGTCAATTATTTTACCTTCCATCCCTTCATTAAAAAAAAAAAGTTCCTTTTTCTGTTCATCTCAAGAGTAATTTGTTTTACAGCCCCTTCGCCCTGTTTATTTTGAAAAATCATTTTCCCAGTGTGCTTTAGGGTGCATGTAAATTAGGTCTGTCCCTCCTTCATAACACTCTTGCTTGCTTGCTTGCTTGTGAATTTTTTTTTAGTGGACCAGAGGATTTTCCAGAGTGATGCAGGGATGCAGCTGACAGGCAGCACATGTCTGTGGTGCTAGCTGTCTGAATGTGAGAGCGTGGAGTCCTTTTAGGGGTCGTGGTGAGAATTACTGCCCGTGTAGATGTGCCTGTGCCACAAGCTGTAACTTGCTTGTTACCCTCACACCTTCAGGTGAGGGAAGCATTTTCCCTCAGGCAGTTCCTGCCCAGAGGGGAGGCTGCTGAAGAGCTGGGTCTGAGGCCTTATGTGGGAACTTTCTTGTGGCTGGACCTTGTGTTGAAGTGGGAGGATAGGAGATAGAGTGGGCAGGGTGAGGTTTCTGACTTGGGTACCAGAAACCAGAACTTGCAGTGAATAACCCAGGCTTTGACAACTAAAATTCTTTACTTGGTGCAGGGTGTGATTTTTTTCCCCAGTTTTGTCTGGTTCAGTTCAACAACTGGTTGATTCAGAAGTAAAAAGCTGTGTTGAAAAAGCAGTGAAAGAAAATGTACTATTCCATAAATAATACCTGAAATGCATAGGTGTTCAATTCTGTGTAAATTTGATAGCTTTTTCATACTTATAAAAAGAGCTATTAATAATGAAAAATTATGGTAGAGAACAGTTATTCTTGATTTTCAAGGGGTTTTTTTTCTGTCAGCCACCATGCATTATGTCACTGGTTTAGAGAATGTTTTCTAATTTGAAAAATTATATTTCTAGTGGAGAAAATGAATAGCTCTTGAAGTAAGTACTCTTAAGAATACTGAGAAAGTTTTTTTACACAGATTGGTTTTAGGAGTGATAATCATATAATTTGTGTTAATACAAGAATTGTCATGCTTGAAAAAATCACGTTTAACTGCGAGAGGTAAGATATAGCAAAGTTATTCCTTTAGCATATTACAGAGGGAATCATAGAATATCTTGAATTGGAAGGGACCTACCAGGATTATCAAAGTCTTGCTGAAAAGACAAAATCTGAAATCAAGTGAGTATTTTCAAGAGCAATTGAAAGAGAGCGGTTGTGGAATAAGCCTGTGTGATTCTGGTGGAGAGCAGATAAATTTACTGAAGTTCTGTAGTATCAGAAGCATATTATATGTTCGTTCCACTGACTATCTTTTTGTGTGTGCACATGTGCACACTGCTGTGTGAGGGATTGTGACGGACACAGTTTCATAGGCAGAATTCTTCCAGTAAGAGATGTTTAAATGCTTGCTCACATAGTAAATAGCCACATTTAAAAAGACCACCAGTTATGAAAAAAATCAGTGAAAAAATACTCAGCAGTTTCAGTAGCCTGTGCCCTAACTGTGGAAGTTCAAGTGCTTGCTAGAAACAGCTTACTATCCTCTTCAGTCACTAAGATTGAAGAAGTTTTATTTTCCTGAATATTGCCTGAAAAGTTCCATAAAGAAATTTTAAAAAATAGTCATTCCCAGCCCTTGTTTTGTTTAAAGTATAACAAATTGAGCCAGCTTTATTGCAGTAGATGAGAACAATTCTTCTGTAGTCTTCTGCTATCCACAATATTGACTGGGCTTCAGGAAAGCAATCTTCTGACCTATACATTGTGTGGAAAAACCTGCAGAGGTTTGAATATTATTTTCATCTATATAGATGCAATATGAATGAGCCATTAGTAGGAGTTCAGATTGTGTAACAATAAAGAACATGCACTTCCTTGTGCTTTCAAAATGAAGCAGAATTTAAACATAGAAACTTGCATATTTATTTGCTCTTTGCTTCTTTACTTAGGCATTCTTACCATACTTCCTCTGTTCACAAGAAGCAAGCCTTTATTATCTGAACAATTAGTAATTTCACAAGGAATATTCTTTTTCTGGTATAGGGATGATAATTCTGAGAAAGGGAAACCATTTATTTCCAAATGTTGGTGCTGCTTTTTGTTCTTGGTTTGTCTAATGTCTTTTCTGATATTTGTAATTTCTGTACCTCTTCCATAAAAAAAAAAAAAGGTAAGAATGACACATTTTACAACCATTCACTGATGTACCGCAAATTGTCTTAAATTTTGGTGTTAGTGATGCTTTATTTGGCCTTGCATTGTCAATGTCATTAATATCATAGGTTACTCTTTGTTAAAACACACGGACAATTGGGGCCCATCAATATTTGCATCTGTTGCCCCATGATAGATTGACGAGGTGTTATTTTACTCCTTAGAGTTTTGCTCCAAAGTAATTCTAAATTAGGAGACCCTGTAACAATATGGCTTTGAAAGTGACCACTCAATGTGTAGCAACTAAAGGTTTTGAATTTGAATTTGATCTTCAGGCAACAAGAGGAGAGAATCCACCAAAGTGGATTTGGTTCAGACATGAGTAATGGCTTGAACAACATGGTGCTGTAGATTATAAGTTTGCCTCCTTTCATTTGTGTGGTTATCTGTGCTAGAGATAAAGCACACAAAATGTAATAGAGAAAGAAATGGGAGCCCTCTTGAGGAACAAAAATAATTATAAAGCATGCTGCACTTTGACAGTTTACTATCTATATACCATGGCATTTTGTGGGGGATAACATAAAAGCAAGTCCAAGAGTCATAATTCACAGCTTGAAAAACAAAACACTAAATTTTATGCCCTTCAACAAATGTATAGTCTGTGTTCCAATGCATACCTTGCTGTGAGCACCCATATGCCACAGATAAGATGCCAGAACTCCAACTTTATCTCAGAACTGACGTTATCTCCACAGTCCTTTTCCCCAGACCCTCCTCACCAGAGACATGTAATGCATCTCTCCTCTGGCCTGTCTCCAGGCATTGTGAAGAAAAACCAAAAACAACTTGCTTGGATTTAAGGAATAGCTGTCAGTTCTAAAACAGGGTCATGTATGTGTTCTTCTCCATACCGTTCCCCACAATAATTTTTCCTTCTTGCAAATATCCATATTTTCCTCTCAGTTGAGGTGATTATGAACACACCAATATGTTTACTTATTTTCAGTCCTTTGATCTTTGAAGCATATCCATGTCTACCAGGTTCACTGCCTTTGGGTACTGATACTGCATCTTAGTGTAGTCAACTTAGTGTGATTTGATTAATGAAGACAACCCTGACTGCACAACAGACTTTAATAGAATGGAATGCAATTAAAAATTTTAGAAAATGTCTTGTTTTTGTCTTTTTGTATTGAGGTGACTGGGAGGGACAGTCAATCAGGTCAGCTGCTACTGGTATTATCTTCAAGTACTTCTGAAATAATGTTCATATTGATTTTCTCTAAATAGACCTTGTTAACAGAGTCACACTAACAGTGCTGAAGGATGTGGTATGTGATTTTATTTTGTACTTAGCTGTAAAAAAATTAAACACACCGTGTTGAAATGATTTGACTTCTGTACCCTTCTATGGAAGGCTGGACATAAATTGTGCAGTTTTCACTTGATAATAAGATCTTTAGCTATTAAGTTTTTTGGTGATTAGTTGTTTGAATTTTATTCAAACTTGAGGACATATCTCTTTCAGATTCTCTCTAAATACAGGACAGTGTTTGATGTTTTCTGACATATTAGGTGTCCTGCACCAGCCTAAAGTGGATCAACAAGAGTATTTTAAGAACATTCTTTGGACCAGAAAAAAATTCAATGCTTTTGACACATTTGATTATTTGGTATTAATGTGGTGGTATTACATAATTTTATATTTTTGCTGGGAAAATTGATGTTTTGTAAGGCTTATAAAGCCCTGAGAGAGTCTGCCATGGATGAGTACAGATTTTTTTTTTTAATCTATTTTTTTAACTTATTGATATATTTTCTAGTTTAATGAACCACACTTCTGATCTGATGTATGGTGCCTTACAGATGTCTGGGTTTTTTTCTTGCTGATGGAGGATGTGTTTGTCAGCTTCCTGTGTTGTGCAATAATGATTTGTTAAAACTGAATGCAGCACATACTGAGAACTCCAACATCATATCATAATCTATGCTCGGAGAGCTGCGGGATACATGTACATGAATGTTTTTAGCTGCCTGCTTTGAGTGATCATTCTTTCTACATTCTCTTCAAACCCTCATGATTTTCTGGCTGACTAGATTAGTAAAATTAAAAAGGAAAGGGTTGAAAGCTGATTATATAATGGGAAGCAGCACTTTAAGGTGTAGGTACTGATGACCCCTTAGGAAATGACTGATGACACGGTTTAATGACTTTAGGCTTCAAGTGGTCAGAGGAAGAAACCTTATAAAGGTGGGGTTTTTCCCTTCTCCCTCTCACCCATCTGTTTTTTCTGGGGGCTCTTTGCAGCCTTTTCAGTGAAAGCTGCAAATGCTTGTGGAGCACACTGTTCACTGGTCTGCTAGCTAGCTGTCAGAGGATTAACTTGAGTTGAAAGAGGAAGGCAAATTCTAGTCTTAAAAAGTGCTACTAGAACAACAGGTAACATAATATTGGAGCAACATGTATGACACTGAAAAGGCAATAATAAATTATTTTTGTTTGGTGCAGGAAGGAGGAAGCCTGGTATCTTATTCTCCCTTTACAGTATTTTAATTCAAGAGTGTCTTAACTATAAACAAGAATAGAGTTTAGTAGTTAAAATTAGCAACTGATGAATTCTAAGTAATCAATTCCAAATGGGGTTAATATGTAGTGGAAAATCTGCAATGAAAGAGACCCTAAAATTCATGAGCAGGATTTTTTCTCTGTCTCCTAGGAGTGAAACCCATCTCCCTCTCTGTATTATCTCAATAATAAATATGCACATGAATTATTTTTGAGTTTAAATTAAAATCCCATCTCTCTTCATAATTTATAAGTATTCAAAAGTAGGTGGAGAAGGAATAAAACTGAGTGAAAAAGGCAGTTTTATTCATTACTATAAAAGTTGTTCAGAGAATTGATTTGACTGGCAGTAGCATAAAGAGAATATTCTTTTCAGAGAATCATTAATTTCAAATGAGAAAAAAACCCTTGGTCACCTTCTCCTTAGCACAATGGTATCATTTTTGCCATTTGAATATTCAGGTTGTCTAGTTATAGTACACTAGCTCATGTTAATATACAATGATTTCAAATAGTTTGATCCATACTAGGCTATTTTTATTGTTCATGCTACACTTACGTAGTAGAAGAAAAAAGCAAAATATTTTAACGTCTTCACATTCTTTTCCTGCATGACTTCAGGAAAGATGCAATGTCATTTGTGATGGAAAAATCATATTAGATGTATTTCCCTTGCAAATTACTGTCTAAATTAGGACTGGTGAAATTTATTCTTCACATAAATAGCCCTCCAAATCTTACTTTCTTTCTCTTGTCAGTCTCTATTCTGTGAACTGGTTATATTTGCTATTTGTGAATTAACACGATAAATATATACCAGATACCCTGTTTAAGTTGATGTTTCTGTGTGGTGTTTCTTATGAACCATGTGTCTTCACTGTATCAAATACCTGGTAATACCATTTTACTGTGTTTTGCTCTAAGTCAGAGCTAAGATAGAATAATAATGATTAACAAGATGTGTTAGTCACCCACAATGGCATGTGGCCTTTAGCAGACCATATGTAGTTCTTTAGAGCCATACCTGCTAAAACTTGTTTTATCCACATTTTCTTAGTTAATTGTCATATTTGAGGACTCTGGAATTTACATCCCTTGATAAATTTCAATATTTTGGCATGTCTCTTTGTTTTGAGTTAGAATGAGTAATTGAAGTACTTGTGCATTGTGGATAAGGGACAGTTTCACACCATGGAATTATTCAATAATTTTGAATTAAAATTTACAAATCTTTTTACGTTTTGTGTTCATTAAACACATTCTTCACTCAAAGTAACCAGATTGCAAGTATGAAGTAAGTTAATATCTTGTGTGATGGTGCCTTGTGAGGGTTCTGATTCAGGTCCCTCTTAACTGTTTTTTGTCTTCTGTCTCTGGTTCTTGCTTGGACTGTGTTCTACAAGCTACACCAAAAGTGGTGCAGCCTTCATGTGTCTTATTTTCCTGCTGGAACATAGAGAGGTTACAGAAGCTCTGTTTGTCTACTGCCTCAAGTTACAAAATTCTCAGACTTTTCTAATAAGAACAATAAACATTATTGAATGGGATGACGTGGGGTCACATTTGCCTTTTTTACAACTGCTGTCTTGGTGGCTTGGTGGCTTTTTACAACTGCTGTCTGGTTGTTTGTTGCCCAAACTGTATGTTTTCCATTTTCCTTCTCTGTTTGCAATTGATGAGATTTTATAGTGGTGTTCTTGTTATTTGTCTGTACTTCATGACCATGCAGTTAATGCAGCTAAATTTTATCCCTTTTCTCTTGATCCTACTCCCCAGGTAGTAAGTACAGGCTTTCTCTTTCTGTTATTATAGCTCTCTGATGCACTGCCAATGCCTCCCCACCTTTATCATCAGCAAACTGAATCAGCATACTCCAAAGTTTATGCCAAAGGATATAATTCAAATATTAAATAAGATGAAGAACCAACCAAAGGCATAGTGCTCAAACATGCATGTCAGATAAAAGCAAAAACACTGAAGTAATGTGCAATGCGTTTCTGGCAAATTTTGATGAAGGTTAGATGCAGAGGCAAAGAGACTGAGAAACAAAATCCTAAAAGCAAATGGCTAATAAAATTTTTCCCCTCTATACCATTATTCCACTCCAACTGAAACTGAAACAAATCAGAATTCTTGAAGTATTGCCCATAGCAAGGATGCTTTTATTTTCCTTTGGTGATTCCTAGCTCCTTTGGCTAAGGGAGTCTATTCTCACCTTCCCTCTCCCCAGCTCCCAGTGCTTTCTCTGGAAAGAGAAGACACTCAAATGCACTCTCAATCATCTTTACGCAAAGAGGAAAAAATAGTCTCCACATATTTAATGGGCACAACTTCAGAAGCTGCAAAATTGGTCATTCTACACCTGTCTTCTTGTGATGGGTGCCAAATAATATAATTGGTGTGCTAGTCAGGAAGCTGACAGAAATCTTGGTGTTTCAGTAGATAGGTTTTGATATGCAGGTAGGTATAATCCTCCTCCTGTTTTTGAAATG
>VYZP01074800.1:0-10631 GCA_013400635.1 Hypocryptadius cinnamomeus
TATACCATTATCGAAATGGGTTTCCCTATGGTTGTTCCTGGGTCATTTTCTTATTTGGTTTTGGATCACTGGAAAAAAAAAATTAAACCACAAATAAACCCATTCTTTTCTTCATGTCTTAGTTCTTGCTGGTGTGCTTCTAAAATGTTTCAGTTTGCAGAAACAATAGGCAAAGGATAATTTTGTATGGCTTTTTGAAATTTATTTAAGAACGACATGAGGTTCACTGTGGGTGAATACCAACTGGGCTTCAATAACGGCGCAATCGTTGCCATCTCATNCAATAACGGTGCAATAGTTGGCATCTCATTTATTTGGACACTTTTAATCTTCAGTAGAAAGTTGAAAATGTTCTTCCAAATGTGTTTTGTTCTCATGTTTCATTCCACTGTGACTGTCCCTGGAGATTTCCAGGCCACCTTTTTACCTAATGAAGATCATGCAATTTCTTTGTGGCAATTAAGGCAGCTCATTGCATGGAGGAGGATTTAGGATGCCACTTAATGAATTTTAACACTTTTTTTTTTTTTAATGTAGTTCATTTCTGGGGAAAAGAAAGCTCCAACTGGTGTATTGCCACCAGACATTTCCTTGTGGCTCATTAGAAAGTGTTTGTGATGTGTCAGTTGGGTGACCTTTCCCACAGAACTTCACTGGAACACTACATGAGTATACGGGAATCGATTGGCAGCTTGGCATTTGTATGATTAGTAATTTTGTGTCTGGCTTTTTTCATCAGGGTGGACGACATTCCGCCAGGAATATCGCTGCTTCCTGATAACATTCTTCAGGTCCTCAGGCTCCAGTTGCTACAGTGTGTCCAGAAAATGTCAGATGGCCTGGAAGAGCAGCAGCAGACTCTGTCACTTTTACTTGTGAAATTCTTTATCATCCTTTGCAGGTATTTGTTCTAATTGGTACCTCAGCAAGGCTGTTGTTTTGTTTAAGAAATCCTGATGCAGCTTATAAATATAGATTTAATGACACATACTATATGATTTGATACCTTCCAGTAGATACAGAGAAATAACACTTCTCAACAATCTTCAAAATAAAGGCAGAGGGAGTAAAAGAGAGAGAGGGGAGCAATGTAATCATCTTAGCAATAATGTTTGCAATAGAACTAGAAGGGGTTTAAACACTAAATTCTTTGTAGCTGTAGAAGATAAATCAATGGGAATTCAAGATATGATGTACCTCGTATAAGAAATAGTTTTAAAAGAAAAGGTGCACTCTAACAACTGTTAGCTATGAAATAACTTGAGAGAATTGTACAGGAAGAACTATTTCACATTCTTAACGTGCTTATAATTCCATAAACAGCTCGTGAAACTTATTATTAGACTAGTCATGCAGCTGATTTCCTTCTGAAACTTCTGCCTGATAGTGTAATTCTGTTGACACAAATGAATAAACTGTTTTTAGGGATCTGTTCCTCACTATTTCTTCAGTTTGCTGTTGCAAAATGCTGTTAGAGAGAGGAAGGGGATAAAATATAAGGTGGATAAAATATAATAGACAATCTCCTTTACTGAGGAGTATTTGAAGCAGCATTTTTGAATACTTTGTCTCACCTTACCTCTGAAACAATACGAAGAGCTGTATGGCAATGTTTAAATACCCTAGAATATTGAATATAAGCTGACTGAATGGTAGTAATGTGTTTCTGAATTACAAACTGGTGTCACCTTTGCTTGCTGAAAAGTTCTCCTATGTCATCACTTTGATCTTTGTAACTTCAAAATGGAGAAATTCTTAGTTGTTGTTGCTTTATTTTCTAAAATAATTTATTAGGTGTTTGTTTTGCTCCAGAGAATTTAAAGTGAGTAAATGTTTCTAGGTTATACATTTCCTAAAGTTTTAGCAAGTGTGTGCACTAGTAAAGTGGAAGTTATTGTCTTTGTTATCAGATGCCATTTCTGAGCTTTCTATTTAGGGTGTCCTGGGAATCTGCTTAACCTCTGAAACCCCAAATTCCAGATGGAATTGGCCTGTAGCAGAGTGACTTAAATCTTTCTTCCTGTTAGATGAAAACTTGTGAGCTCTGTAATGGTGACAGAAATAAACATTTAAGTATGTGTGGTCTTTTGGAGAGTATTTTTGAAATGCTGGTATCCTTTTGTATGAATATAGACAGAATGCTTAAACAAAAATTGTTTGAACTAGCTTCAAATGGTACACTGTGTACAATCTGTGGTTTTTGTGTTGTCTTTGCAGGAATTTGGCTAATGTGGAAGAGATTGGGATGTGTTCATACATTAACCATGTTATCACCATGACTACATTGTACATTCAACAGGTACGTGGTTAATAATTCTTGTCTGTATATCTGCCGTCTGATACCTCCCGCTCCTTTTTATGTGATCTGCTCTTTCAGTAATAGAGTTATGTGGGGAACAGTTCATTGGCTCAGAACTGTTCTGGGGGAGATCAAGATTAATTTTCAACTTCTGGAAATTTTCTGACTATAGCTTTCTTTTTCTCCTCAGTTAAAAAGCAAAACAAAAGAAAAAGAAGTGGAGGATCAGACCCCCATAGAAGAATTTGTGAGACATGCATTGGCTTTCTGTGAAAGCCTGTATGATCCATATCGAAACTGGAGGCAGCGAATTGCAGGGTATGTGGACTAGCACAGGATTGGAAATACTGTGGTTTATGAGAGCTTTAACCATCAGTCAGTAGAATCACACCACAGAAACGTGTTATGCTTTCTCAAACTGGATATGATTTCAATAATTTTCAAAAATTATAGTATTTTTACTGTTAACACTAAAGTTAAAATTAAATTTGAGGATATATCAAGAGGTGATTGGTTGTAACTGATCACCACAAAGGTGGTTAGATTATGTTCTGCTTACAAAAACTGACCGTTTTTCTAAACTAGTGGAACAAAGAAGCCAAAAGGAATGTGGTGGGCAGACCTGCTTGAATTAGGGCAAAAGGAGTTATTGAAGTTCACAGTGTAGATAACTTACATCTTTGAAAATAAGTTTGTAAGTGTAGCAGTAGAATTACATCCCTTTAATTTGATTGTGTGTTCTCACCAGCCTAATGAACTCATAATAATGTTTTCTGCCCATTTAAAATGGCTTGGTCAAGAAATTTGGTATTCTGTCTGGTGGCTTAGTTGCAATAAGCATTGACTAAATAAGAGGCTACTGGTTTTTTTTAAATTTTTTTAACTAAACCATTTTGTAAAATGTTAAGTATTTTTAAGTGCAGACTGAATATGGGATTAGCTGTGATTCTTGTCTTCAGGATGAAATACTACTTCACTATTCTTTTTCATCCTGTAGGCAAAAGATAACTCCTGATTTATGGCAGCATTTTCTACTATGTCATATTATAAATTCACATTATAAGTAATAAATTAATAAGTAAGTAATAAACAAAGATGTCATGTCTAATTTCTTTGGTGTATGTTTTTTAATGTCATTGCAGACGTTTCCTTAGTACAGTTGAAAGGAGCAGACAGAAGTATAAACCAGCCTCCCTCACTGTTGAGTTTGTCCCTTTTTTTTACCGTAAGTATTACTTAACAGACTGTTAAAAATGGTTTCCTGTAGAGGAGTGAACTTAGTGAGCCCAAGTAACTTTCTCCTAAGCATGCCTGATAATGTGAAGTTCTTTTTCTTGCTTTCTGAGACTGAGTGTAGTGGGTTACTTTGTTTTTTGTACTTCTCCTTTGCTCTGACCATCACTATTTTGTCATTCTTGCTCATCTTTGAAAGCCTTTATCTTTATTTCTAGACTTTATTTCAGTGCCTAACACGGTTTAGTGGGGTTTGTTCTGTGAATTTTCTTTTTATTGTGGTACACAGTGATTGCACATGTGATCCCTGTAGTAACTGCACTGATAACTCTCATGAAAAAATAATAGGAGAGTGTTCATGCACTTCTGTCTCTTTAATATGATTTAACAGCTAGAAAAATTGAAACTGTGCCATTCAACTAGCAAATGCTCCTTGGTCTTGAGTTCAGGAAACAATTTTCTCTCCAGTTGTATCATTAAATATTGTGAGGGTCACTTTGGAATTCATGTGTTCTTATGACTTCAGATTGTTTGTGTGGAAGAGAAGAACTTACATGTCTACATTCTGTACTTAAATCTCAAGAACGTGGGATGCCCAGGTAGTTTGCCAGTTTAGCATACCAAAGTGCTAGTGCCTACAGAATTGAAGCAGCAGGAACAAGCTGGAGGGAAGGGCAGTGAAGGAGTGAAATTGGCCCTTTTTGCAGCTATCAATTAACTTAGTTTTAATTGAAAATAAAAAAAAGAGAGATTATATTCTTGGAGTGGTAGCATTTATGAATTTGATTTTTCTAGGTTTGAGTCACAGCTCCTGTTCCTTGAGATTCCATTGCTGCGTACAAAAAATAGGATAGTTGCCAAAAAGACCAAATTGTTGCTGCCAGTAAAATGCCCTTATCTACGTGCCAGAGCCCTGGAAATACACTCTAAAAGCTGCTACTGAGGAATGTCATCTGTAGGTTCTCTCCTCTCCATTCAGTGCATTGCCCTGTGGTTCCTTCTGTCTCTTAAATACAATATCATGTGACCAAGGTAGAAGTGTGCTCATTAGCCAGCAGGTACTCATCTGCTTGTTGGCCAGCTGGCAGAAAGGACAGAGTAAGAAATGGCTGAGCATGTGCCTTAAGCATCCTGCCAGGCCAGGACTAGTTTGAGGGGGGGTGGTTTTAGTCTACCCAGCCTAATGATTTATTCACAATCTGCTAGGTACTGCTCTTTTCAATTTGTCTGAAGTTCTGCAAAGATCCAGAGTCTGTAAGTCAAGGAGTGGTGGTACTAGCTCACTAACAGTGGCATGATCTAAGTAAGCTTTATTCTGTTTAGAGAACAGATTGGAAAAGTAGCTCTGCAATCTTCTTTTAAAACAGGCTTAGACATTCAGTATATAGTCAGAAATCTTACTTGCCAATAAGTGGCATTTCCAGAAATAATCCTGTGTGGTTTCTTGCTGTGTTAGGTCTAGTGTTATTGCTGTAACAACAATGTCCAGGTTGTATCTATTGCTAAGAAGAGATGCTGAGGCTGTCTGGGACTAATTTCAATCAGATATGGCAAGAGAAGAGATGCAGGATAGTTGTCATTAAAGAAATTACTGCTAGAACGGTTACAGACCTGCACAGGATTCTCTAGCAATCTGCCTTAAAGTCATCAAGCTCAGGAACTGGTTGTTTTTTTTATTTTTTAGCTACCTCCACTGCATATGGCATCAGACTTTTCATGCCAAAATTTCTCAGAACTTTGTTGTGTTTGATAACTGGTTGTGTGTTAGAATGTCCTTCTCTTTCTCATTGGTATGGACAAAATGGGCTCATTTTTACATTATGAATCAAGAGCAAAAGTTGTGTGTCTATAGTTCTGTCAGCTGGCATGGGAAGTTTATGCAAGCTGAAGGTGCGGCCCTGTGAATTCCTGATAAATGTGGTAATGTTGTGTTGCTTTGATAATGCTGGAATTGGTGTGTTTGTGTCTGAGTTATATAAAACAAAATGGAGATGATGCTGTTGATTTTTTTTTTTTTTAAATGTGTACGATAGCAGGGAATAGAGGAGGGTTTTTTATTATTTGTTGGTGGGGTTTTTTTGAGAAAAATCTCCTTTTTATTTAATCAGAATGCTTTCAAGAAAGTGAACATCTCAAGGAAAGCCTAAAATGTTGCCTGCTGCATCTCTTTGGAGCTATTGTGGCTGGTGGCCAGGTAAGGATACTCTGAACTTTTCAGCTGCTGAAACCTCCAAATGCTTGTTCCTTGTTTAAGACTCTTAAACACTCCATAACTTGTAAATGAGAAGAATTTATTATCCATGATTAATTATTTTTGTCTTTGGAACTTTGGGATCATTTTGGACAATAATATCTAAATGTTAAAAGCTGGGTCCCAATTTCAAGTAACCACAGAAGTTTGCTGTTCGGAACAACTACATGTTCATATGAACTTACTGTAATATTTTAAGGAAAAAATGTGCATAACTAGATTAGGAATTTTCACCTGCAAAGATGGAAGTTTTGTGTTCATGTGCATGAAATTAATCTAGCTTACTTTCCAGTGCTGAAAGTAAGCTGTTTTCAGTAGGAGGCATGAGGCCTTTACAGCTTGGAAGCTGTTTAAAGTGTTTGAAAGAATATGCAGAAATGAGGATATTCATCAGCAGCAAAGCCAACGTCCACTTTCTCACCTGACTTAGTCTAGTCACAAGCAGCTGCTACTTCTGGTGATCTCAAAGAGAGTGTTTTTAAAGGTTGCCAGGGAGCTGCAAAGCCAAGCTCTGCTCCATCAGGGAAGGCAAGTGGAGTCTGAGCAGGATGGCCAGCAGCAGTTTCCCTGACCGGCAAAGGGCGCGATCTCACTACACCTGATGGGAGAAGCTGTGGTGGCTGCAGCCACGAGGGACCAGCCCAGCCCACTAGACAAGTCTGTAGTGATAAAGCCTAAAGTCAAGCCAGGAAGTCTGGTCAGCACATCAGAGTAAGGGTTTGCTCTACTGGTGGTAACTAGAGTCAGTCAAGAGGCCATTGGTTGCCAGCCCCGTCCTGCCATGAGGCAGGGCTAAGGTGAAGCTGCAGTCAAGTTGGTGGGTCAGGTTCAAGACATGACATGGCCAGGCATGGCCATGGCTGCAGTGTAGATCAAACAAGGAAAGGGTTGAGAGCCAAAACTTGAATGCAGCTCACTACAGAGGGAAAGGAAGCCCTCCCTGACAGGGCTTCTCAAAGCTCACCACAAGCCCAGGCTCCTGTCCTTGAGCCTGTGCAGTCAGGCCCCCCGGAAGAAAGGTGAGGAAAATACATTAAGGGCCCAGGCATACATTTGCTAATTACTGTGTTCTTACCACATGTTCTGAAGTATCGTGAATTTCATAATCGAAAATGAAAACTCAGGTGAAGGTTTGCTTCAAATTAGCAGTTTATCAAGGCTGCCTCATAAGAATTTTATAACATGTATTTAAATTGCGTTTCCTTTTCTATATAAGCATCCCCTTTGAAAAAGAGAGCCTATTTAAGTGAACAAGATGGGATGCATTTCATCTGTATCCATCAGCATAATCCAAATAGAATGTTTCCTCGTTATTTGACAACTACACAGCATTAGTAGATAGAATAATGCATATTGCATGGTTCAGATAACTCAAGTAGGCACAACTGGCTTGAAGAGGTTTAAATTCTTCTAAATTTATTTTTATTAATAATTTTTTTGCTTTAATGGGTTTCAGAGGAATGCTCTTCAAGCAGTATCTCCTGCCACCATGGAAGTCTTGATGCGTGTTTTAGCAGACTGTGACAACTGGGATGACAGAAACCCTGAGGAAGTGAGCAGGAAGGCAGAGCTGACTCTGAAGTGCCTGACAGAAGTCGTCCATATCCTCCTAACCAGCAGTTCTGACCAGCGCCAGGTCGAGACAAGTACAATATTGGAGAACTATTTCAAGTTGCTTAATTCAGACC
Organism: Hypocryptadius cinnamomeus; assembly: GCA_013400635.1. Taxonomy (NCBI): domain Eukaryota; kingdom Metazoa; phylum Chordata; class Aves; order Passeriformes; family Zosteropidae; genus Hypocryptadius; species Hypocryptadius cinnamomeus. The sequence goes on from VYZP01074800.1 coordinate 7,472, forward strand.
ATTCAGCCTTGCCTAATCCAAGGCGCTGCAGGCAGTGGGAGAGCAGATTCATAGCACTGCAGATCCAAATGCTGAGTGAGTACACAGTTCCTTTCAATATTTCTTGACTCTGAAGCAAAAAATATTGACTTGGCTGAGCAATTGAAAATTTTCTAACATTTCTTCTTAGGTATTTCTTATTGCAATAATTTACTGTCGTAGTTGAGGGGGTCACAATACAAAGCAGTACTCCATTTTCAGGAGGCTTCAAACCCAATTTTATTATAGCATGCATGCTATTTATATGTTCTTATAAAGCTCGTAAGTTTACACTCTACTCATTGGTCAGGAAAGACAAACAGAATGCTTATTGGAATAGGCAGTTGCAGGTTTCTCTTATTTATCCTTCTTTCTTTCTTGGTTTCTATGTCAATGACCTTGCTAGAAAATTCTTCCAGGGGTAAACATGGATCCTCTTATCAGACTTCTCTCTGGCTCACAGAAGTCGCTGTAACACCTCTTCCACAATTTAGTAATAAAAAAACCCAGAAGGAGCCATATCAGATTGCTACCATTTAGCCAGAGTGTCAAGGTTCATAGACTGAAAGTCTCCATTAAAAGAGAAAAACTTTGCTAGGCAAGAATTGAAACTTATCAGAGCTTAGTAATTGCAGAATAAAACTGTTCTGTAATAAAATAGCTGTGTGGTGCTGTTTTGTGATAGTTTGATTTTCAAATGGCATTGTTGTAAACATTGGCCAGAAGTAATATTCTGAAAGAGTTGGGTAAAAGTTTTTGGGTTAGAATTCAGGGGTTTGAGTTTTTTCCATTTTGATGTTCAGCATGGGAAATAAAGAAAAATTTCTTTTCCCATACTTCCAAGAAAACTGAGGAATAGTACTGTGGCCATGGAGAATGCCTGTATAAGGCTGCTGTAAAATGCAGAGTAATTGCTTGTTGAGGAAAGAGGTGTTCATGTGCTGTAAAAAAAAGGTGATGTTGCTTATGTACTCACAATTGTCAATGACTTGAAGCAGAGCCCCAAAGCAATCAAAGATACTCATTAGGTGAAATTTCTCCATAATATTAGTCTGTGGTAGTCTTTACAGGGTCAAAATGTTTAGCTTTAGCCCTAGTGATTTGTTCTTAAAATGCATATCATTCTTGATCAAAAGTGCAGATAATTTCGTTTGTATAATTTTTTTCTTGATGTGTATTATGGAATGTGCAGGAGAAAATGCTCAATGTTTTGTCTTTGATGCCAGTTTTGTTTTAATTTTATAGATACCATCACAGCCATGTTAGACTGCACAGATAGGCCTGTTCTGCAGGCAATTTTCCTTAACAGTAACTGCTTTGAGCATCTCATTCGACTGTTGCAGAACTGCAAGGTAAGTTTTCCCTTATCAGCATATTTTTAACAAACCCTGCCTTGTATTATTACTAATGAAGTAGAGGTGTCTCATGTCTGTCTTGTGGTTAAAGCGTTTTTTGCTCTTGAGTCCTGAGCAAAATACCTTTACAGACCTTGCTCAGTATCTAAAATCTGTTACAGTGCTGTGTCTTTGAATCACTGCTGAATCTTTTCCTACCAATTAAAATCTCTCAGATGTCAGATGTTGAGCTAAGCACAATGACCTCTAACAGTCTGACCTCTAAATGTCTGATTAGAAAAATCAGTCCCACCTGCCTTTTTATATGGCTTTTTGTTGTGGGGTTTGGTTATTTTGTTTTGTTTCTCTTATATTCTATCACTCCATTATTAGGAAGTCACTTAACAACTGCTGCCAAATGGAGGTCTGAATTTTAATTTCAGAGGAAAGGTTTTTTTTTAATGGAAAAACTTTCTGATGTCCTATTTTAAGTATTTCAAAATATTTGAGTCCTGTGTGTGGCTGACATAAAACATGAGCTCAAGCTGTTAACAATGTTCCTCAATTTTGCCTTTTCTACATAGGATCTAGAGTTTTCATCTCAGCTGCAAATGGTCATAATTTGAAACTTCCACTGATTGCACTGATTTTAATTTTCCCTGTGTGAAAGAGCACAGAGATGATGTAACCCTCTGCACTATTTATTTTTGTGATATGTTAGTGTGATATGTGATATGTTAGTGACATTGCTGTTTTGAGCTTTTCTGATGCTAGATAATTTAATGCTAACTATACTGTGCAATTTGTTTCTAATCCATTTAGATTTTGGATTAGAATGTATTTCAGTGCAATGATGTATTAAAAATAAGTTTGGATTATATCCTGATTGTAATTATAATTAGTGGCAGAATACCAACTGACTTGAAGTGTTTTAAATAGTCTGCAGCTTTATTATCTCCTTCTGAGAATACATTGTTTGACCTTTCCATTCTTCTCCTGTGTTTGGGAATCTGCCTGTTTTTGTGCTAACCTTGTACTTGATAAGGAACTCCCTTTTTAGGTTCTTCTAAAATCATCAACAGTGTGGTGTTTACCTATTCATGGAGACTCTTAGCTGTGTTCCTGTACTCATAAACAAGTGGTGGAATTTAAGAAAGCAGGAACAGCTGATCTATTTTTTCTTGCAGCTTGCTGTTTTTATTTTCGTTCTGCCTGTCTGTATGTTACAAGATACATTCTTTTAAGGTTTTTTCCAGGGATACAGACTCACATATCACTGTGTTGTTTAGAGATCAGTGCTGCCAGTTTGGTACACAGTGTGCTTTTTTAGCCTTTCGCAGGCAAAATACCCCCACAGATGAGAAGTGGGAGAGATAGAAGCAGGGCAGGTGTTGCAGTATATTTGTACTTCCAAATAAACTGTGTCTCCATCCTTTTCCAAAGCCAAATAGCAAAGATTGAGTTAGTTTTGGAATTAGGATTTCTCCTTATTAGCTGGGGGTGGAGATCCTAGTTCTAGATTTTATTCCTTATTTTGTCAAAATTGCTACTGGGTTCCTAAGCAAGCCATGTGTGGATACCATGTTCTGCATCTCTGCAGAGAGCATGAGAGTCCATACACATAGCTGCAACTCAGGAAGCTGTTGGATCTTCTGCAAACTTGAAATGCAAGTAATTTCTATGGAAAGGAGGGGTAAAGCAAATCCATGCCATTATTTCTGCTATAGATATCCCAAAGAACTTGGGGTGTTCAAGGCTGTATTTCTACTCATACTTCTCATACTTCCTAGTCATTTTAAGTATTACAA
>VYZP01074821.1:0-13958 GCA_013400635.1 Hypocryptadius cinnamomeus
CTGGGGATCCACATCTCTTTTACCAAGGGATGAATCCTTGCACACTTGATGGCAACTCTGCCTCCTCATATTAAAACAAGTCCCAGAACCTAGCCAGTCTTTACACGCCCTGTAGGAAAGGTGTTAAGTTGTGTAGGGGGAAAGAGAAGGAATAAGAACATGAGCATACATATCCTTTCTTTCAGAAGTAATAAAGGGCAGCTGCCAACAGGAGCAGAACTGGTCACACTGTAGATCAATACCATCCTCTGGGAGTTTTCTAGTTAAGTTGATGTTTCTTAATTTCATTTATACAGATGTCTATTTCTCTAAGCCATTCCTGAGTTGCTGCATATTCAATCAAAACATGCCTTCCTCCTGGTTTATTCTTTGAAAGGTGATGACCATCCTTCCCAAAACACATTTCCTACATACAGAGGAGTTAGTACCATAAACTCTGCCATGAACAACCATGTATTTGTATACAGGTCCTGACAGCAGCTGCCCCACAAATGTGTTTTTATGGCACCACAACAATTAGCTAAACTTAATTTGACAGGAGATTCTCTGCTCTTCTTTTCAAAACCTTACACTGCCAGCATTAACACACACTGTAGTGAGATATTAGTTGGTGAGTTTTCTCATACCAGAAATTTTTGTGGGTAACTAGTACAAACCTACCAGCCACAGGAAAAAAAATGCCTCTGCAACTGTTTCCTTCAAAATATTTGTCTCTACTTTTTAAAAAATAACCTACTCAAAGAGAAGTAAATCTTGCTGCTTGTGTCTGAGGGCAATTCTTGTTTAGCTAAAATGTAGCAAATTTGTCTGTGTGTGACTGGAAGAATCCTAACTGTTCATGTCCTCCTACTAAGAGGAAGAGGTCATCAGCTATGTTTATCCATCCAGGCAACCTGGGTCTCTTATTTGGCTGAACAGCAAGCTGGCAGAAGAATATCATATGCCACCACAAGACTATGTGACTTAAATAAGTAGCTGAACTGAGTTCTTATCCATCCTCACTCATAGCTCCTACTGGGAGAAAGAACAGAATAAAAAATACAACTCGACAGAACCCTTTCATTAGTTTAGTTTCTCTCATTTAACACTGTTTACACACAAAAATGACAGCCCTAGACCTTTCACTTTTCAAAGAACAGAACAAGGGCCAAATGTATATCAAAATTACTGCATCAATGGACTGATGGTATCACAACATTCAATGTGTGCAAAAGAAATTCTTAATTCACTCTATACTGCTGGTTTTTGAGAATTGTCTCTGTCACAAACTTTTCGCTCACAGTTTTGCTGCTGAAGCCTGGCCTCTGGAAATACACTGCTCTGTCTGATCTGGGTCTGATTTGTTAATTTTCTACTTTAAAACTGGAGGCTTTAAAACAGATAGCCATCACCACCCTAGACCTGAGCACTGTGAACCTTGCAATACATCTTCTGAATCCCACAGTCTATTACAGGATAACAGAAATGACAGGGTTCAGAGCTTTAAATACTGTTTTCTAATGCAATTTTTTTGGAATGGCACTGTAGTAAGAATAATAGTAGAAATTAAATGTAACAGTTCTCCACAGTTTCTAGGATGATACAGAAGATTTCTTCTTGCAGAAAAATCCTTGCAGAAGTTGTCTTTGCATTTTCAAATACTATGAATTATTTAAACAAATTGTCTTAAATACAACAAATGCATTCTATATCTCTAGTATTTATACAAAGCTAATACTTCAGATCTGAAAAACTGCTACTATTGTCAGAAGGCATGTTATTTGGTTTCCACTCATTTACTGTGAAGCACGAAAGGTTACTAGCAATCCTTATCTGATTGCATATGTGGTACCTGGCACTGTGACCCACCTTCTCAGATTTATTCATCTTTAGGTGCCAAAACTGATGCACCTTGTGGTAGCCAGGGAAAGAAAAAACATCAGAACTCCTGAACTACTTTTGTACTCTTGGGCTTTATCTGTGTCCCAGTGTCGGCAGGGTATAAACTCTAAATAACATCCATTCTACACCCTAAAGCTTGTGACTGAAAAGTGCAAATTCCACACTAGAGGTAAAGCTAGTGTTTCACTGGAAGTGTAAGAACTGATGTCCCTGCAAGGGTAAGCCAGCTTGCTGGCTGAGGAACGAGAAAGATGAATTTCATACTTCCAACATCTTGTACCCAATATGGATGTGAGAGGACGAATACTGAACCATCATTTGATCACAAAAGACTTAATTTTGTTCTGGCAGCTAGTAGGACCGCAGCTGTCCCTTTCACTTTCACCCTGTGACAAGCACATGGAATGTTGTAATAATTTCAAGCATGAAAATGGAGTAACAATGTGATGATGAACAACACTGAGTAGCTAGGAATTCCTGTTTACATGGGATATCTTCCTGGCTGCACCAAATGACTTGTTTTTCTGTTAGCCCAGAAACCAGAACCAATCTCATCAAGAGCATATACCTACCTTGATTTGAGGAGAGATTAAGTCTGAAATATTTCTTATGATTAAATAGAGATGTGTCAGGTTTTACTCTATGGACACTAATGGCCTGGTTAGTAGCTGGCATTTTTGCTTCATACAGCTCCTATAAAGGAAACTACCAGTGGAAGAGCAGTTTTTTGCCTGAGATTGAAAAATTACAAGAAAACCATATATGTGTCATAGAATATCAATTTTCAGACCATTTCTCATTAAAATATGCTTTAGCTATTGGTAGAAGAACCACGTGATGAGTGAAAAGGAATTACATATGATCAGATGTCTCAAACATACATCATACTTGCAATGAAGACCCTGGAAAACCAGTCTGCTACCATGACTTTCCTAGAAGTCTGGTAAGGGCAAGCAGAGGGCTAATTTTTAGAAGGGAAAAGGACATAAACAGGGAGAAAGGGGAGCTGCTGTTATAATTATATATTTATATACTATTTCACACAATTAAACATTTTACAATTTTAAAAAGTGATCTGTAGCATATTGGATTAGGCTCAGCAGACTGTGCCTTGGTCTGATGGAATCACTTGAACTTCACTGGTGACAACTCCTGTCCACCCTATGGAAATTAACTCAGAAGAAGCAGCCATTCATAGCCCATGAACCTTCTGCAATATACAATTCTTTTGAGACAATATGAGTGCAAATGTTAGTAAGTGTTTTGTCCACTGCAGAGAGGCCAACCTTAAACTGTATTTTTTCTAGATGCTGAATTGAGATTGTTCAGAGGAAACACTGCAAATAAACTTTTCTTACTAAACCAGCAAGACTCATTTCCTCAGCTGAAGTCCACTTACCATATTTTCTATTAGTACCACCACTAGTAGTTGCTACGGAACACAGATGTACCAACATTTAGATACAGAGCTTAAAAACAAAGCTTCTCTAAAAACTGTTTATCAAAATAAGTGAATAATTTAATTCTCAGAAATTATTATAAACAAATATCTTACAGATTGTCTTCTGGAAACTTGAATACATTCATGTAGTTACAGGGTTTTTCCTTACAGAACAGGTTATAGTCTGTATAGGCTGGGACACGCTCAGTGAAATTTACAAATTAATCATTTAAGCAACACTCTGTTAGCCTTTCTGAACTTGAACCTAGAGAAGTATTAGTTTTGAAAACAGCTGGCAGCACACATAGTAAGAATTTGGGGAGGGCTGAGGAAGAGAGAATGACACAGAGATTACAGAATAACAGTTCACACAACTAAGCTTGACTTTGGGTTGTTGGATATGAGAAAATATGTTCCTGCATCTTCAAAGACAAGGGGCACTACAGAGCTTATCTGTGACAAACCCCTTTGTTTCTGCAGTCATCAGTGAAGATACAGCAAAGGAAATGGAGGAGCTGCAGTTATGCATTTGCAATACACAAAGTCCTTGTTTTCCCACTAGGCACTGCAGAATAGCAATTGTCCATTCACAGCACATAGCACATCCTCTGCATTTCAGAGCTAATATTTTTGCAGTCCTTAAGCCAGCATGCTTCAGCTTAGTGTAGTTCATGTTTTTAACCCTATGGGGGACACTGCAGGAGATAGGTGTGCACATGTTCTGTTCCTTGTTAGAGGAATTGTTTTTTTAGGTATAATTTTTAAAGTTAAACCGAAATGTTCAAATTGCAGAGAATTTATATCTACAGCAACATTTCAAACAGAGCTATGAAAAGTCTCTTTCCAAAAATCAGAAAAATACGAAGACATTGAACATACCTGTATATTAATCCAATTAACAACAGAAATCTCCTGTCTTGGCTGGAGTTATTTTTAAGACCACTTGTATATACACACACTCACACACAAACACACACACAAGCTCTGACAAGTGTCTCTTCCTCTTATAATTTAGAATCACACTCTTGAAAACAGTGTTAGTTTGATGGTAGCAGTTGCTTTCATTTACTGCAGCACACACTGCCCACTGTGATGCTGCAACACTCATTCAAGGCAGATCACTGGCTCAAACATGAATTGAAGCTATATGCTATCAAACAGATGCCAGGTTACAGCACTTCAACTCCTGAGCAAATTCCCACTTTTCTCTGCTTAGGTAGCAAAAGCTGTATGAAAACTGGTGTTGATATAAGGCAACCAGCTCTCTCCTCTCCCAGTGGGGATCTGTTTCTTAGTCAAAGCTCAGGCTGCTTCTTCATTTTAAACTTCTGAACCCAAACCAAGTAAACTAATCTAAGAATGTATTTAAAAAAAAAAAAAAAAAAAGCAGTACATGTACTCCTAAAAATGAAGCCGATATTCTTTTCTGCTTGACCTGTTTATTTCCAACTCTCCCTCCCTCTGCTCTAACTCAGAAAAACTCACAGCCCCCTCAGGATAAGAACAAGTTTCTGTTTTCTTCTTCCTGCATCTAAGCCAGACAAGTCCCAGGTCTCCTCTCCTGCCACAGAGCAATAGGAAAACATAGAAAAATCAACCACACTTTCCCCAGCAGGGTCAGAAAGCACTACTACAAGAGATTCTTTTTGCAATCTTCTGTAACCATCAAATGGTTAAATCAACATAAGTTAAAATTTTCATCTATTTTGAATAAAGAGAAAAAGGGAGGAAATTCAAAAAACGGTTGCTGTAGTAACAATCACCAGTAAAAATCTTTTCCTCTAAATAATAGTATTATCTCCCTCTCCCCCTCACAATTTTAGTTCCCCTTCAAAAAACAATCATGCTGCCTCTTTTAGATTTGCTGTACATACCTCAACCATTAAACAAGACATTTAACCATAGTGGCAGTTCTGTGACCTTTGAATGCCGTGAAATCTCTAAGCGGTGCAGCTTGTTCATGAAGACTTGTACTGCAGAATCCAGTAACTGCATCCAGGATTGGGAATAGAAATAAGTAACGACAGCAAACAAAAATAATAATAATTTAAAAAAAAAAAAAAAGGATTTTTTTTTTTAAAGGGGGGGAAAAAAAGAAAAAGAAAGAAAAAGGAAAGAAAACCTCCCCAAGTCCCCCAACCCAGCCAATAAAACCACCTTAAGAAGCAAAAAGGCTCGGGAAGAGAGCGCACTTGTGTGCCAGGGCGAGGGCTGGGGTAGCGCTGAGACTGCTGCAGTCTGGCTGCCCGTGTCAGCCAGCGCAGGCCGGGCGGGCTGGGAGGCGCTGCCAGCGCCGGGCGCGGAGCGCAGACCAATCCCAGCCCTGCTGCCAGCGCCGCCGAGAAGCCTTTTCTGTTTATGTTTCCTCATTTCGGCAGTGACGTCAAAGGGTTTAGTTTTTCCTCTGCATGTGCTATTAATTTTAAACGACTACTATGGGAGGAATGTGGCAGTGATTGAGGCAGGCTACCCTAGGCGAAAGAAACCGGAGTCATGATTTATCTGTCCTGGATTCAGCTCAGAAAGGTTTTATATCCAGAGGTACTAGAAAGATCCAAAATATCCTCACGACACGGGGAAAAGCTATAAATATGCTTACATATATTGAAGTATTCTTAAATATACACAAGATGTTTTCCAGGGCGAGCTGGGTATGGGTTGTGGTGCAAAATCAGACATGATTCTGCCCTCGCCCTACGGTAAATCAGGAACTGCTTGTCTAAGTTCAGCAGTGTCACACCAGTGTAAACCTGGCTAAAGAGATAAGGCTGAGACTACTGTACACATCGTTTTATCAGTCAGCAGGAGCTACACTGCAGGTTAGCAAACTGCTTTCCTTACCCCATCCGAGTCATGGATGCAGCCACCCTTGAGGGCTGATCTGGGCAAACAACTGCTCCTTCCACCAGCAGATCGCAGCCCAGCTGTGCTCGCCTCTGAGCTCTGCTGTGGGCCACAATACAGCATTTTATTTAGTACCAAAGTCCACATCAAAAGGCAAGAGGAAGGTAGACCTTGGCTTTCAGTATAACCACACCATTGGCAGTGGAGAAACCACATTGCTGAAGCCTCAAGAAACAGGTAACATTCATCGAGGTCAATTAGCATGGGCAAAAAAGGCCTAAACAGCACAAGATAGTTGATAGGAGGTCAGTTGACAACAGTAAGTATTTTGTTATTTGCATCATTCTAATTTTATCAATTTGTTCTTCTAGGGAATCCTTTCAAAGATCTCAGTCTATGAGGCACAATTAATTTCTAAAAAACCTTGACAGTCTTGCATTTAATTTTAAAACACAGAGAAGTGCTTTTAAAAATGAGTAGACAGAAAGCTCCTGAGAAAGAAATTTCTCAGTGCTTCACAGAACATGTACAAATACAGTAGAAGTCATAGGAACTTCCCCATGACCACCAATTGATTCTACCAAAATGCTGCTCCAGAGTGGCCAAAACATTTAATGATTTTTGCTTACCGAAAAGTCTGTCATAAAGTGTTATGGGGATGTAAATACTAGAATAACATATTAAAAAGTATTAAATAAGTTATATATTTAAAAAATCAATTAGAACACATTAAGTTGACTGACTGTACTTAGAGAATAGTATGAAGCAATTTGAAATGCACAAATAGAAACAGTATTCGTAGTGCACGGAAAATCATCATGTTCATCTTCACTCAGCATTGCTGAGCAGGCAACTGAATAGCGTACTTTGGGAATTGCACTTCAGGAACCAGTCCTGGGAATGTCAGCTGAAAATTGAATGGATTTCAGTAGGACTGATCTGGAGTCTGTCAAGAAAGACTGAGATTGACATTGTTTAGTCCAAAAAAAGGAGAGTTGATAACTGTTCTTAAGTATATGAAGGGTATATTTCTCTGCAAGAAAATAAACAATACTAGATAGAGTTTATTCTTTGTCCTGGAGACATTATCTGGCCTTTAAACTTCTTCACCCTTTATGGCAACGTAGCTTCATCTAAGCTGATGGTAAGTCTCAGACTGTGTTTGGAAAGCAATCGGGGCAGTGTCCAAAATGTGTGAAGGTCTGTTCTAGAAAGATGACATTGCAGGTAATCAAGGTCCACTGTTTCGAGACACGTTCCGGCTCTGTTTATTTAACTAGAATAGATCCAGACAATTTGCAAAGAAGGAGGGATTAAATTTTTCTCCGTGTGAATTGTGGTTAGAACAAGTAAACTGCAGCAGAGGAAAGTTGTTTGACTTCAGAAAAACTAAAGGTAGAAGAGTAAAGTACTGAAATAGATGGGCTGTGATAGTCTGCAGTGTCTTGTTACTGGCTATTTTTATAAGTATGGTTAGTCAACTATTATTCATGAACGGTTTTGATACAGGTGATCCTACTGGGGAGTATAGATGTGAGAGTAGGAGATTTTCAAATGTCTATTTCAGTCCAATTATTTTCTTGGTTTTGCATTTTAGGATCAATCTCATTAACAATATTACATTGCATTTCATTCATTAGGGTCCAGGTACATTGCAGTTTGGCACAAAGTCTTAGGTCTTGTCTCTCTCCTAAACAAATTAGAGGTTACTTTAGCCTCCTGCAGCCAAGTGGCCCTATGACACTGAGTGGTCACTGTGGGTTTTGTGATGTAGAGGTTTCATTGGTGAAAAGATAGAGAGGTCTGGAAGCACTTCTGATTGCACTTTCTACTTGGACAAAGAATCTTCATGCCTGCATGAGGAAATGCAAGAAAGAGTGGGAATGAGAAGGAATATCTTGGTTACCTTTGCATAGCCATGCATTTCCATGATGGGTGGGAAGGACTGATGAGAAAAAATGGGCTCCACCTAGCAAAGAAAAAACTTCAGCATAGATTTGCTAATGTGATTTGATGTATGCTAAAATATCCTGTCAGGCTGGTGACATGCATGTCCAGATAAATGTGACCCACACTGGCCTAACAAAAACGCTGAGAAAAGGAAAACTGTTTCTTTAAAAAAAGTCACTGAGGGAAGAAAAAAGAAAACAAAATAACTGATGCTCAGCCTAGACTGATATAAACTGTACTAAATAAATATAATGGAGGCAGAACACTTAAAGCAAGATCAAAATTACAACTTAATTGACATAACAGAAACTTGGTTGGGTAGAGTCATGTGAGTATGTGACTGGAATACTAATGCCAAAGAGCACAGCTTGTTCAAGAGCAAGAGGGGGAAACAGAAGAGGACAAAAGGTAAAGGAGATTTTGCTTCGTGTCTCACTGAGATGTTCAGAATGCAGCAGGAAACATGCATTGAAAGTTTGAGCAACAATACAAAGGACAAGAATATAGGAATTATTGGGGAATCTGCTGCAGATCCAGGCAGATAAAGTAGATAACTCTTTTTGTTAGCAATTAGCAGGATTATCCAAAGCATAGAACTTGGCCAAATGGGAGATTTTAATCATGCAGCTCTTGAAAAAACAGCTGAACTTGCCTCAGACACTGTGGTTCCTTCTCTCTGGAATAAGCAAGAGAGTATATATGGGGACCCCTCAAATTTATGAGCCTGTCTTTTTGAGGAATCCTACTTGACTGAATAATTTATTTGACTTCTTTTTACAGTCCTGGCTCAGCACTAGAGGTGCTTTAATATTTGGTTTTTTTAGCTATTCTCCTTTCTCAGTATAGGTGGCACACCAAGAAATGTTCTCTCTTACCGTGGAATGGCATTCCTCTTCACAAATCTGCAACCTTCCATTGTGGTCTTTGGAAAGGAAGTTGGATATTAGGGAGGCTGCTTAATTGGCCTCACCCAAACCACACTCCTTATAACCAGATATAATCCCTGAAACTTAAAAAAAAAAAAATTCATCTCAGTACCAGTAAAATTTGTTTGCGCATGATAGAATGGCAGGCATTGTGCATGGAGAGGCAAAAAGATGGCTCCTTCCTAAGATACCTTCCACTTTCTTCCCATTGCTTTATTTGTACCCTGACCATCTTTAGGACAGACTGCAGAACTGGACCAGATATTGCTCTTCATATTGTTCTCAAAGACATCTGAATGGGAGCTGGGAATAAGGAGTGGAAAATGAGGCATCACGTTCTAGCTGCTACCACAGATGAATGACTTCATTCCTGACTCTTCCTTTCCACTTTCCTCCACTCCCCCCAAAATTGCTCTAAATTGCATGGTTGTACATGTTACAGTGATTCCCCAAAGTATTTCTGCTGTTCCTTAGGGCATAAACATGTAAATCTGAGGGTGCTGAAAACTCTGTGATGAAAGTAGTTCTTTGTCAAGTCAGCTGCAGCTTTCTTTATCAGGGCGCAATAGAGTGACAGTGGCTGCATTTATGAAACAAAGGAAGGAAAGGGTCAACAACCCCAGTCAAAGTATAGTTTCAAGGAAGTTTATGCTTGTTCCACCCCATAAATACAGACACACTACTGTTGGAGGTGAGTTCATATCTTACACTGTAATTGCTGTTGAGAAACTTCTAAAAGCAAATTTCTCCGGGCTGAATTATGTGAAATTTCTCGTAGTGACTAGATGTGAATGTTCTGTGTCTGTTTATTTACAAATCAATGCCCTCAGATTAATCTTGTTATAGTTGCAATGAATGGCTGGAAGCATCCTTGGTGCACAGTTTGTGGAACAGACTCCCTTACAGTTCTTTTCTTCTCCTGGGATCTGTGTGATGTTTTTGGTGTGTTTACAGAGAGCCTGTGTGAGCTGTCAGAAGCTGCTGGAGGCTGATACCAGCTGAGGTTCAGGGATGTTTGAAATGACCCAGGGCCATGTGGCTCAGACAAGAATGGAGGTTGGTAAGTGCATGGTGTTGTTCAGAGAGAGCTGGTCCCCACAGGAGGACACAGATTGCTGACATGACTTTAGTCCTCATTTATTTGACCTAAAAGCTGCTGTGTTGGTGGGTGGTTCGGAATTCCGGGCTTCCAAGTGCTGTCATAAGAAGATTACACTGCTCCCAAGAAAGGTGTCTCTAAAAGGGAGCTGGAGTGCTCTCCAGCTTTCTCAAACTTATCCATGAAATATTTTGTCTGGCTTTCCAGCCTTGATGTCACCTACCTCTTGTTAGATAACTTTTCCAATATGAGCTAGAAATTCAGCTTTTTCTGGCAAAAATTTCCCTCTAACTGTCCCCGGTGTCTTATCAGAATGCCAATCTTCTACCCATGAACTGCTGAGTTTAAAAAAAAGAGCCTGTTTTTATGGCATTCTTTTCCTTTTAGCTTTCTTTTTGCTTTTCCTTTTTACTTCTGTATACTTATTCATAGATTTAAATAATAGGAAATATCCCCAGTAAAATGGAATTTTTTTATAATCAAATGAGAATACAAATAATTTCTCAGCTATGGCCTAGATACTTCATGTAAATAGCGCTGGATGAGCTCAACAAGCATTATATAGGCTGATGAACACATCAGGAACAGAATTTCAAATGTCCATTACCTTGAGGTACTGATCTAGAATATTGTGTGGACCTCTATTTTCAGCAGATGTGACCCTTGAATTAATAAAAAAAAAACCAAACCAACAACTGAATACATGAATGCTATGAACTTATTTTGGGTCCATTCATAGTCTGGTTTTTGTTTTGCAGCATTTAAATGACTTCCAAAGGGTGTCAGTTGGATTTCTAGTGAAGAGGACCACAACACAGCCTGCCCTCAGAGTGAGATCTCCTGGCCATGAGCAGTGTAAAGTCCCCAAAGTCAGCCTAAGCCATCCCAGCAAAGGTGCAGTTCACACAGCTCCCACAAATGCTGTATACAGGCACAAAGGACTTCATCTCATGGGACAAAGGAGCTGCCAGGCAGTTCCCAGGCATCGAAAAAGAAGGCTGAGAAAACATTGCTGTCAATGGCTCATATTTGTTTTAGTGATCAGACCATATGCAAAACCATTTTGTTTTGTCAGACCCAATACAATAATATTTGACATTTGATTTCAAACCAAGGAAAACTGTGAACAGACAGATGAAAATTTCAAATATTTTTCCTTACCTAGAAGAGACAAACTTTTTTTTTGGCCAACGCTGAGTACTTTTGTCTTCACTCTATCACTCATAGGTGGGTGGCAAAACTTCCCCCTAAAAACAAACATGTTCAGAAAAAAATTTGAAGTCGTAAAGAGCAGCAAGATCAGCAAATCCAAAACTTTATCTTTTTAATACCACTGTTACTGATAATTCTCCAAGTTCATCCGGCTCTAATCTGTGCAAGTAATTTTTTTTGTGTATCTTCTTTTCAGTCAGTGGATTATTTTTATGAGGCTCTTGGTGTTTAAAATAGTTGAAAAAGAAGTAATAAACCAGAAATAATGTTTTTACATACCCCAGAGGTAGTTGAAACAATTGAAAAACCAAACCAGATGCAATTCTGCATCAAAGGTTTACAAGCAGTGTCAGAAAGGCTAGTATATCAACAACTGTGACTAAAAATAAGAAAGTACTGCAAGAAAAAAAAATCCTTTTTTGTTCAATTGTGTATCTTAAATTCTATGATCAATAAATAAGAAAAAGAAATAAAAATAATAATAATGTAGTTTCCAATTCAATTTTAATATTTAAGAATTTGTACTGCATCACTATTTTAGACGGATAATCACACAGGTAGATGCTTGCTTAAATACTGAGGAGTATAATACTCAATTCCAAGGTTTGCAACAAAGAGCTTTATTCTTACTTTTTCTGGTTTTGGTTTGGGTTTTTTTTTTCCGATGCCTATAAAATTTTAGGCGCAGGACAACTATTTTTACAACAATTAATTTTACTACTTAGGCATTTTACTAAGTTTTCAGAATTTTAAGATATTTTTCTTATTTCAGTTGTATTTTCTGTGAAATAGGCATTACTTGAAATGAAGTTGAGGGCAACATCTTTTAAAAAGGATTGTTTAGTCTATCAAAGACAATTTTAGCTTTCACAAGAAGCTCATAATGAGTAGCTTTCTTATCCTATTGAATTGAAGCATGGTAGTGTGATCCAGCAGGTATAGGCCTTGAGGATGAAAAGCATATTGAGATATGCAAGTGAAAATAATTTGATTTGGCCCATCAACTGGTACTTGCACATGAATGATGCTTTGGCCAGTTTTATAGGTGTCCACCTATTTTTTTTCCCTCCTCATCTCCTCATTCCACAGCATGCAACACCCCTGTGTTTTGAGATTCCCATACAGTCTACAGGCATTAAATGAGCCATCTTCAAACATTCTGTGTAGTCTACAAACTTGTACTTATTTCATGCTGAGTTTTGTCTTTAATAGACAGAACTGAGCCCAAATTGCTGTTCTGGTTTATGTTCTTATCAGAAAGAGGGAAAGAAGAGTAAGTGTACAGTGCCCTGGCTGGTGCCCTTCCCCACAGTGTGGTAACTGCACAGACTGAGCAGAAACCATAAGTCCCTGAAGCATTTCATAATTTTATTTCATTACATGATGTTGGTCAATGATAAAACTAGTGATAAAACCAGTATAATCAGAAGGGAGAGAAAAACACTCCCAAGCCAAGCAAAAAGGGACAAGTTCTCTTATAAACAAGAGTAAAATTCTCAGCAGACCTCAATGCATGTCTCCTCCAGACTGTAAGGTTTGAGTTGTAATTTTTTGCATCCTTTTTTATCTCTTATTAAAAAGAGATTATTTATTTATCTCTCTGCTGAATGAGCTGCACTCTCCAGGTGTGGAGCATGGTAAAAAGATGAGAGTTGCTGTAGCACATAAGAGGAGAAACAGCATTTGTTTAACCCATGATCTGCCAGGGAGCCACGAAACCGTGTCCCATTCCCATCCTTTCCACATTTGGACTTGAACTTGAGCTACTTCTTATTTCTTTTGTTATCTGTTTCTCTACTTTTCCTTTTTCATCTCTTTCTTTGATTTTCCACAAACTCCTCCTTTTTCTGCTAACAGATGATCTGATCCCATGCCATGGTGAAATGTAGTGTTCCTGATTTCAGTGGATTGGTCAGCAGGAAGGTCAGGAGCTGGAGCTATGTTGTGCTGAAATTCAAGCCAAAGTGTAGCTGACCTAGAAGAAGGACATTTTTGGGGTAAAAACTTGATTTCCTTAGCATCTCGTACAAAAATACCCCTAAGTACCACCACATACATGTCAAACAGTCTACAAAGTTAAAGCATATGTAGCAGTGTAAAATCAGTTATATTTATGCAGCAATAGATCCATTGCTTTCAAAGAACAGTGAAGATTTGCAGTGATTTTCCGTGCAGTTCGAGCCTTTAAATGAATAATTAGAAACTTTTTGAAAGAGGAAGTTAAAAATAGTATGAATTCACTCAAATGCTAAAGATGGGAACACTAGATAAGGTAGGCAAGTCAGGAAAATAGTGGAAATGTACTGAAGACAATGGATAAAATCTTTGAAGTCAATAGGATTTCACCATTTACTTCAATGGATTACACCTGCTATACTTTATAATTATAAAAGTAATTAGGAATTTTTATTCCTAATTAGGAATACTAATTAGGAATACTATATTCAGTGTTAACAGTGTAGTGATACTTCAAGATGCTAATCTTCACATTTTCCTGTACATTCAGAATCTAGATGAATGGGCTAAATAGTTCAGTAAGACACAAAGCATGTAAATGCTCAGCTCCTGTTGTGAAGGCAAACTCATTAAGGACAAATACAAGTTG